>SEYY01020536.1:0-2500 GCA_009176605.1 Armadillidium nasatum | reverse complement strand
CCACCCTCCTTGCCTCTATTAACTGTTGTTGGAGGGGCGTCTTTCAAAATGAAAAGAGTAATGAAGGGTGGAGTCATCAGCATAGGAGTGGATAGGAGATGAAGTAATAGAGAGAAGGTCATTAATGAAAAGCAGAAAAAGTGTTGGGGATAGGACAGATCCTTGAGGAACACCACTATTAATAGATTTATAGGATGAACGGTGGCCGTCTACAACAGCTGCTATAGAACGACCGGAAAGGAAATCAGAGAGAAGGATAGATTCCGAAAGAGGGAAGTTTGGAAATCAAAGCTTTGTGCCAGACTCTATCGAAAGCTTTCGATATGTCCAGCGCCACAGCAAAAGATTCACCGAAATGCCGAAGAGCGGAGGACCAAGAGTCAGAGAGAAGGGAAAGAAGATCACCAGTAGAGCGTTTCTTTCGAAAGCCATACTGGCGATCTGAGATAAGATTAGAAGAATTGAGATGTTTCCAAATCTTCCTGTTAAGGATAGATTCGAAAACTTTAGAAAGAACGGAGGTTAAAGAAATAGGACGGTAGTTAGAGGGTTGAGAGGGGTCCCCCTTCTTCGGCACAGGCTGAATGAGCGCACGTTTCCAGCAAGAAGGGAAGGTTGAAGTAGAAAGACATAGACGAAATAGTTTACCAAGGCAGGGTGCAAGCTCGGAAGCACAAGTTTTGAGAACCACAGGAGGAATACCATCAGGACCGTACGCCTTCTTAGTGTTAAGCTCAGAGAGAGCAGAAGTGACGTCTTTAGAAGAAATTACAATTTTAGGCATAAATGAGTTAGAGGGGGTTGAAGGAGTAGGAACAGCTCTGGAATCGTCTAAGGTTGAATTTAAGGCAAAAGTTTGAGCAAAGAGTTCAGCTTTAGAGGAAGGCAAAACGGCAGTTGAACCGTCAGAAGATACTAGAGGAGGGAAAGAGGAAGAAGCAAAGTTAGAGTTGACATTTTTTGCAAAATGCCAGAAAGGGCGAGAGGAAGAGGAGCCAGAAAGATTATTGCATTTGCAACGGAGAAAAGAGTTTTTAGTATCTCGAAGAATAGATTTTGCACGATTCCGGGATGAAATATAAGTTGCATGAGTTTCTGGAGTTTGAAGACGACGGTAGTCCCTGAAGGCAGCATCCCTATGGCGGATAGCACGAGAACAAGCAGAGTTAAACCAAGGTTTGTTAGGTTTAGTGGAAGGGAAAGAATATGGAATGTACGCCTCCATGCCAGAGAGAATCACCTCGGTTATGCGCTCTGCACACTCCGAGGGACCCCTCCCACGGAAACAGTAATCATTCCATGGAAAATCAGAAAAGTACGACCGCAAGTCAGACCAGTTAGTGGCACCGAAATGCCAGAAACGTCTCCTCGCCGAAGGCGGGGGCCGTTCTTGCGGAAGACTTGAAGAGACAGGACAAGATACGGAGATAAGAAGGATGATCGGATGAACCCAGAGGAGGAAAGAGTTTAACAGTATAAGGAGAAGGATTAGAAGTTAGGAAAAGGTCTAGAATGTTGGGTTCATCACCAAGACGGTCAGGGATATGGGTAGGGAGTTGCACCAACTGCTCAAGGTTGTTCTGGATAGAAAATTGGAAGGCTGAGTTCACCAGCTGTATCTTGAGAACTAGATGAAAGCCATTGGCGGTGGTGAACATTGAAATCACCTAAAATGATGATTTCGGAGAAAGGAGAAGAAGAAAGAATGTGCTCTATTTTGGAGTTAAATAGTCAAAGAATTTTGGATAGTCAGTAGAGTTAGGAATAAATAAACAGAACAAATAAATTTAGTTGTAGAGTTGCAAGAAAGTTTGAGCCATAAAGTTGAGAATTCAGAAGACTCCAAATTAGAGACACGAAAACAAACAACATCGTTGCGCACATATGCGCAACATCCGCCTTTGGCTGAAAATTGAGGATAGAGACAGTAGGAGGAAACAGAGTAGGGTTGCTGTCAGAGCACTCAGACACCTGAGTTTCAGTTAAGAAACAGAGATGAGGTCTAGAAGAAGAGAGGTGGTTTTCGACAAAGTGGAGATTAGAAAAAAGACCGCGAATGTTGCAGAAATTAATGAAAAACGAAGACCGTGCACCAGGGCAAGCCGGCATAGAGGTCTTGGTGCGCCAACCCCATCACCGGAGGCCACCAACTCCCAAGTGGTGATGGGGGAAGGAGTAGATGAGGGGCTATATTTGGAATCCGCCCCTCTTGGATTCTCCGAAGCAGATTTAAGTTTTGCCATTTTTGATTAATTTAATAGGTAATGTAAGTATAAGCTTTTGTAAATATTATAGGACACATGTGAAGAAGGAGGAAGGTTGGAGCATAGGCACTCCAATGTGAGTCAAGGGTATACTAGAGACCCTCTGAGAAGATGAAGCGCGAAAAGGAACGAACCAAAGGGCAACGGAAAAAACGAATGGTCTAGCCCACCTATCACTCCGTGGGTTCATCGCTTCGGACGGCTCTACGTCCTCCCCCTTATATATATATATATAT
>SEYY01020535.1:122500-125494 GCA_009176605.1 Armadillidium nasatum | reverse complement strand
CGTTCTCCTATCACTCTTGGTTAATTTGCTTCTAAAGTACTTCTCTATCTAAGTGAAAATAAATTAAAAACTCATAATATCAAAAAGAAAAATAATAATAATAATAAAATAGATTCTTCTCATTAAATTATTATTAGATTTCACAAAAGATTTCTGGACAAAGAGATTGACAAATTAACGAAACAAATGAAAATGTTAAGTTCGAAGGATCAAACTTACTGTTGCATAAATATTTAAAAGAGAGAACTCTTTGTTAAATTTTTGTGAAGCTCATTCTGACACAATGATTAAAAAATAAAATGTTTTTTAAAAAAATAGACAAAAACAAAATAGTGTTACCAGGGACTTACATCTTGATCCTTTTTTATGTATAATACTCTCGATTTTTTTTTAAATTAAAAATTCACATCTCACGGGCATTGCCCTATTCTAGGAGAGGAACTTGTTCTAAGTAATATATACCCAGGATCTCCAAGTGAAATCGAACCGGCGCCCTCAAGCACGTGAATAAATCACTTTTGAAAGATGGTATAATTTATTTTAACTAACAACTCTCTTTCTCTCTCTCTCTCTCTCTTTCTCTCTCTCTATCTATCTATCTATCTATCTATCAATCTCTTAGTTTTACAAAAGGACACACATTTTATTTCACGGCCCTAAAATGTTTCAAAAAACATAGTAACGAAGCCTGAATCAATTTAAATAAACTATCTTTAATTAAACATACCAAAGATTTTTATGTGATTAATTAATATGAGAAACATGAATACTAATTTTAATGTTAAAATATTTTATATTGAATTATGCCGAAAATGGTTAGGCAAAAATATTTTAAGTAGTGAGTATCATAATAAATCATTAAGAATAAAAAATCAATCATGTTTTTGTTGCTGTTCTTGATGTTACTGTCGTTGATGATGTGTTTTTACTGTTGTTGTTGTTGTTGTTGGTGTCATTGTAGTTTTAATTTTTTTCTTGTTTTTGTATATTATTATTATTATTATTATTATTATTATTATTATTATTATTTTATAACACCTTATCTATTATTCATTATTATTATTATTCTTATTATTATTATTTATTATTATTATTATATATTATTAACATTATTATTATTATTTATTATTATTATTATGTTTTATATTATTTTATTTATTTAATTATTATTATTATTATTATTATTCTATTTATTATGTATTATTATTATTATTATGTTCATTTTTATATTATTGGTTATACATTATAAAACTATATTGTTTTCTTGTTTGTTTTACCTTCTTTTTTTTCTTTTTTTTTTTTTTTTTTTTTTTTTTTTTTTTTTTTTTTTTTTTTTTTTAATAAAATAAATAAATTAATAAAAAAAAATTAAAAAATTAATTTTAATCTATTTCAATTAAAGTTTATTCTTTTTGACGATTTCACTCAACTCGAAGATTCCGAACATTGTGACAGAAACATGAAGCGAAGATCGCCATGAATCAGTCTTCGAACACTCCAGGGAAGATTGTCAATCTTCTCCTTATGAGAAATAAATAAAATTATTTATTATGAAGATTACTGTCGTTTCAATTACGTTGCTGTCTTCAACCAAGGGGCTGATTTGCCAGTTATATATATATATATTATATATATATATATATATATATATATATATATATATTTATATATATATATATATATATATATATATATATATATATATATATATATATATATATATATACTTTATTATTATATATAGTAATAATATATATATGTGTGGATGTGTGTGTGTGGTTGTGTGTCGTGAGCAATATATATATGTGTAATTGTGTGAATGCGTGTATGTGATTGCTTGCTTACATCCAACCACAAAAATTAGAAAACTGTTCGTTCAATTTCATAATAATTGTTGCCACAAATGGAAAGCAGAACATACTGAGAGCGATGCAGGAAAGAATTGTCCTTCTAGCGACACAGTGGAGAAGCGAGCCTCTGATATATGTGCTATTTATTATAATTATCAGTATTATTATTATAGTTAATCGTATTATTATTATTATTATTATTATTATTATTATTATTATATTAGTATTGATATATTATTATTATTATAATTATTATTATTATTATTATTATTATTATTATTAGATTATTATTTGCTATATATTCATTTTTATTATACTATTATATTCTTATTATTATTATTAATAAAAAAAAAAAAAAAAAAAAAAAAAAAAAAAAAAGGTTAATAATATAATATAATATATATATATATATATATATATATATAATAATATAATTATATATAATATATATATATTTATATATGTGTGTGTGTGTGTGTGTGTGTGTGTGTGCTTAATTCGATATATATTTTTAAAAATTTAACGGATCTTGGATAGGAGTTATTTGCTTTTTTAATCTTAAAATTTTTCAAGAATTTTCTACGTTGTTTTTTTCTTTTTCTTTTTCTTCTTCTTCTTTATCTTCCATTTTCTTCTTCTTCTTTTCATTTTCTTTATCTTTTCCTTCTTCTTATTCTTCTTCTTTTCTTCTTCTTCTTCTTCTTCTTCTTCTTCTTCTTCTTCTTCTTCTTCTTCTTCTTCTTCTTCTTCTTCTTCTTCTTCTTCTCTTCTTCTTCTTCTTCTTCTTCTCTTTTTCTACTTGTTTTGCTTTTCCTTCTTTTTATTTTTTTCTTCTTTTTTTTCTTCTTCTTCTTCTTCTTCTTCTTCTTCTTCTTCTTCTTCTTCTTCTTCTTCTTTCTTTGGAATTAAAAAGGACTTTTTCTGCGATTAAAAGAATCACGAGTTTGAGGATTGAAATCATGTAAACTTAATTTATTTTTAGAAAGAATTATTAAATTCTCAGATAATTTTTTTATCTATTCTATTTATTTCGAAAGGGGTTGGGGGGAGGGTGTTATTGTTGTTGTTGTTGTTGTTGTTGTTGTTTGTGATGGTGTCGTTGTTATTCTTCTTGTTCTTGTTCATGTTGTTCTTATTCTTGTTG
>SEYY01020535.1:112500-115000 GCA_009176605.1 Armadillidium nasatum | reverse complement strand
GAAGTACAAAAATATAGTAAAATATAATAATAATTAAAAAAAAATAGTAATACTTATTCAATATACTACTGCTACTTTTAATAATAATAAAATAATAATAATAATAATAATAATATAATAATAATAATAATAATAATAATAATAATAATAATAATAATAATAATAATAATAATAATAATAATAATAATAATAATAATAATAATAATAATAATAATAATAAATGAGCAGTTATTATAACGCATATCAAATCTTCTTCCTCCCAAATAAATAAAAAAAATGAAAAATAAAAAAAAATAAAAAAAATAAAAATAAAAACAAGTTAGATGTTGCCAAAACCAATAATCACAACCCAGTGAATCACACATCTAAACGCACGCAACGACACTTACATAGATGTACACACATTCAAACACACATACACACATACACATACACGCAATCTTAATATTAAAGTTGGTGTAGACGACCCAATGAATTAGGCGTTATTTGAACAGTGACCAACCCCGAATTGGGAATGGCAATTACAGAAATCCTCACCTACTAATCATAAGGATTCAACTCTTAACCTTTCTCCAAAACATATCTCAAAGGATATATATTATATATATATATATATATATATATATATATATATATATATATATATATATATATATATATATATATATATATATATATATATATATATATATATATATATATATATATATATATATATATATATATATATATATATATATATATATATATATATATATATATATATATATATATATATATATATATATATATATATATATATATATATATATATATATATATATATAATATATATATATATATATATATATATATATATATATATATATATATATATATATATATATATATATATATATATATATATATATATATATATATATATATATATATATATATATATATATATATATATATATATATATATATATATATATATATATATATATATATATATATATTATATATATAATTTGCAATTTCCGAATATTTGATAATGAGCTTTGGTAATAAAAAAAAAATAATACTCTAAAAGAAAAAAAAAATATGCAATTTGACAAAACATGGCGTAAATATTACTGGTCATTCTTTAAAAAAAAAATAAAAAATAAAAAAAATAAAAAAAAAAAGGAAAAAAACGTGTCCTTAATTAAGTACAAGATTGAGGTAGTTTGATTCTCGTTTTTTGAATACGATTTATTTTTTCTTCTAATTTATCCTTTAAATATGTTTTGCATACGGTTAATACCTTTTTAATCATCACTTTTCTTTCTTTATCTAACTTTTGCTTCCTAACCTTCCTTCTCTTTCTCATTCGTCTTCTTTCTTTATCTATTTTAGTCGTTGTACCTAATGTCGATGTTTTTTTTTTTTTTTTTTTTTTTTTTTGTTGCTATTGCGGTTGCTGTTCTTGTTGTTTTATCGTTGTTACTGCCATTGCTTTTTGTTGTTTTTTGCTTTTGCTGTTGGTGCTTTTTTGTTATTTTTGCTGTTGTTATTGTTGTTATTCTTAATCTTCTAATTCTTATTCTTCTTCACAATCTTTTTCTGACTATTCTGCTTATCAACTTCTACTAATTCAAGTTTTAGTTTTTTCCTTTTACGTTTTCATACCTTCTTTTTCTTCTCCTTCTTATTTATCTTTTTCTTCTTCTTTATCTTCTTCTTCTTCTTCTTCTTCTTCTTCTTCTTCTTCTTCTTCTTCTTCTTCTTTCTTCTTCTCTCTCCTCCTCCTCCTCCTCTCCATCCTATTTACCCTCTATTTACCCATTAAAGTACTCTCTAAAATAAAGGTATAAAATATAAAAATCCGAAATTTTTTTTTTCAACAACGAAAACGGTGCCGAAGCCTTTTATTTATCTACCATCTTTGCAGGTTTTGAGATGTTATGCCTGATTCCTTGCAAAAACCTATTATAAAACCAATGGATCGAAATAGCTTTAACTTTATGAATCTGTATATAAATATATTTTTTTTATAAGTTTTTATTTTTTTTACATTTTTTTTACATTTTTTTTTTCCTTTACAGATGGGAACTTTTTTTTATCTGAAGACGAAATTTATTGAAGACTAAACTGAAAAAAAAAAAAAAAAAAAAGTATCCATTAATAAAAATATATTTGCACATATTTATAAGATTTCGAACATTAGATGCACTTGATCAACTCTCATTCACCGGGCAGATATATATATATATATATATATATATATATATATATATATATATATATATATATATATATATATATATATATATATATATATATATATATTATATATATATATATATATATATATATATATATATATATATAATATTATATATATTATATATATATATATATATATATATATATATATATATATATATATATATATATATATATATATATATATATATATATATATATATATATATATATATATATATATATATAATAAAAAAACAAAATTCCTCCC
>SEYY01020535.1:105000-107500 GCA_009176605.1 Armadillidium nasatum | reverse complement strand
ATATATATATATATATATATATATATATATATATATATATATATATATATATATATATATATATATATATATATATATATATATATATATATATATATATATATATATATATATATATATATATATATATATATATATATATATATATATATATATATATATATATATATATATATATATATATATATATATATATATATATATATATATATATTATGTATGTATACATATTTCTTTTCGTGATTTATTTATTTAAGTATGTAAATATGTTTTTGTGTGTATGCATGCAAATATACATATGTTTATTACTTTTGGGTATAAAATAATTTCTCAGTCGGAAGCTATAGAGTCTCTCTCTTTCTCTCTTTTTTATCTCTTTCTCTTCTCTATACATCTTTCTCTTTCTCTCTATATCTCTTTTTCTCTCTTTTTTTCAAATATCCAAATTTAACTAATTTTCCTTACTTTCTCACTCTCCTTTTCAATCTCTTTGAATCTCTTTATCTAAAATTTTGGTTTATCTATATATAAATTTTCTTTTTCTCTCTTTCTCACTTTCTCTACCTCCTTCTCTTTCCCTCTTCTCTCTACTCTGTATCTATTTCTCTGTCTTTCTCTTTATCACTTCCTCCTTCTGTAAATCTTTCACTCCTCTTGATTTATTTTTTTCTCTCCCTCCTCTGAATATATTTTTCTTTCTCTCTCTTTCTTCTGTGTATCTCTTTCTCTCTCTCTCTCTCTGTATTTTTCCTCTGTATCTCTTTTCTCTCTAGTTTTTGAAAATCCAAATTTAACTTATTCTCTTTACTTTCTTAATCTCCTTCTCTAGCTTTTCCAATCTCTTTATCTAAAATTTTGGTCTATCTATATATTAATTATCTTTTCCTCTCTTCCTCACTTTCTCTATACCTTCTCTTCCCTCCCCCCCCTCTCTCTCTTTCTCGTTCTTCTAACTTATTAATTCGGTCATTTAGAGCGAACATTAATAACTCACATAAATGACTCTGAACAGAATAGTTCTCATATTTGAAGATCATTTATAAAGGATTTAATAAAAGAAATATCTTTTTTTTATTATTTAATTCGATATACAAAGCTTACCAAAGCTTTGTAATTTGCCATTGAAGGGATAAAATTCTCTCTCTCTCTCTCTCTCTCTCTCTCTCTCTCTCTCTCTCTCTCTCTCTCTCTCTCTCTCTCTCTCTCTCTCTCTCTCTCTTGTAAACAGGTTCTTTTCCTTCTGTGACCTATTCCCTCCGTTCACCCCTTTTTCTAAGCGAGATTATTTCTGTGCTTTTAGCTAAATAAAATGCTATTATTATTGTTTAGGTGATCAAAGCTTTATATATATACATATTTTAAAACTTGTCATATTATCCGGTTAAATAGTACGTAAGTAATTTTATGTATGTATGTGTATATGTGTGTCATATGTAAGTACATATTAAAATGAAAAATAAATAAATAATTTATTCATTTCCTCTCTCAAAACGTTAAACAATAACAATAAAAAGAAAAGAAGGAAAAAAAATAGCGAATTGTTGTAAAAAAAAAATTTTTTCCTTCAAAATTCGTTAGAGTCCATTTATCAAAATATTTTCAAAATTTAAAAAAAAAAAAAAGAAAAAGAAAAAAAAAGAAACATTGTAATCAAAGTATAGGAAATGAGATAACACGAGCTTTTCTACAAGTTTTTTTTTTTTTTTTGTGACTTGAAGGGACATTCTCTTTTTAAATACTTTTAATTTTAATACGTCCGGTAATTATTAGTAATAAAAAAGCGGATTTTATATATATATATATATATATATATATATATATATATATATATATATATATATATATATATATATATATATATATATATATATATATATATATATATATATATATATATATATAGAGAGAGAGAGAGAGAGAGAGAGAGAGAGAGAGAAAGAGAGAGAGAGAGAGAGAGTCAGCAGTTTGAAGTGAAAACTCCTGTCTACCACTAGCCTCAGAGAGGATTACCATCCTTTAAAAAAAAAAAAAAAAAAAAAAAAAAAATCAGAATGATAAAAATTTTACCATCATGTTGAGCCCTAAATTCTTACTTCGTAGAGAAAGCACAATTCTCTCTGGTTCTTCTTCTTATGCTTTAGAAGCACAAATCTTTTTTTCTGGTTCTTCGTATTCCTTAGAAGCTTAAATCTTTCTGGTTCTTCTTATGCCTTAGAAACACAAATATTTCTGTTCCTTCTTCTTATGACATTTGAGTACGTTAAACCCATCTCAATAACCTTTCTGGTCATTCTTCTTATGACTTACGAGTACGTTAAGCCCATGTCGTTAATCTTTCTGGCTGTTCTTCCTGTGACCTTCCAATAATGTTAAGTCCATATCAATTGTTAGCAATCCACAAACTTTTAAAGTTTAAGCCTTATAAATATGAAAAATCGATTTTTCCTTCTAATTCAGACTAAACATTATTTTCCAAGAATTATATATATATATATATATA
>SEYY01020535.1:87500-97500 GCA_009176605.1 Armadillidium nasatum | reverse complement strand
ATATTGATAATATTTTGTTAACTTCTAAGCAATATTTTTACTATTACATTGATTTATAAAATCTTTCACTCGACAAATATTCCATTTGGGATTTTAAACTTCAAAAAAAAATTTAAATTGCTTTAAAATGAGAGATAAGTTTTTCTTATAATTACTATTTTATTACGATAAGTTTATTTAGATTTATAACAAGTTCATTATTATTATTATTATTATTATTATTATTATTATTATTATTATTATTATTATTATTATTATTATTATATTATTTATTAATATTATTAAATTCATTATTATTATTATTATTATTATATATTATTATTATTATTATTATTATTATTATTATTATTATTATTATTATTATTATTATCATTATTATTATTATTTACATTTTTATTATTTTACATTTTTATTATTATTTACATTTATATATTATTATTATTATTATTATTATTATTATTATTATTATTATTATTATTATTATTATTATTATATTATTATTATTATTATTATTATTTACATTATTATTATTATTATTTACATTTTTATTATTATTATTTATTATTATTATTATTATTATTATTATATTATTATTTATTTTTTATATTATTATTATTATTATATTTTATAATATTATTATTAATTTTTTATTATTAATGATTATTTTTATTATTTTTATTTATTATTATTATTATATTATTATTATTATTTATCATTTCAATAATATAGTAATATTATATATTATTATTATTATTATTAGTTTCATTATTTTATTATTATTATTATTATTATTATTATTATTTATTATTATTATTATTATTATTATTATTATTATTATTGAATTTGTTAAGAGATTATTATCAATTATGAGTTTTCTTTCGCATAAATAATTCTTTGTTAAGTATTTTTATTCAATTTTGGTATTCTAAATTAAAAAAGGAATTAAAAAAAAAAAAAAGAAAAACGGAAAAAAAATTTATGTGAATTTAAATAAAAACTATTTTTTATTTAAATTCACATAAAAATTTTTTTTTGAAGAGGAATTTAAATTTTCAATTATTTAAAATAGTAAAAAAAAAAAAATATTTTAAAATTTAATATTTTAAACAAAGTAAAATAAAAAAAATAAAAAAATTGTAAAAAAAATAAAAAAAAAAAAAAATAAAAAAAAATAAAAATTAAATTTATTAAAAAATTAAATTAAAAATATATTTTAAATTATTTTAAATTATTTTTTTAAATTTTTTTTTTTTTTTTTTTTTTTTTTTATTTTTAAAACATTATAATTATTAGTTAATTTAATTATAATAATTAATTAATTAATTAAATTAATTTTTAATTTTTTTTTTTTTTTTTTAATTAAATAAAATTTTAAATTATTAATTTTAAAGTAAATTATTATATAATTGTAAATTATTATTATAAAAATTATTATCTTTTAAATGTCATTATTTCAAATAATTATCTTTGAAATCATTATATTTTAAATTTTTACACTATAAATTATGATTACAATAATTATAACTATAAATTTTACGTAATTATAATAGAAACAACTGTATTCTACATAATTGTACTTCAAATCAATAGGTTTGATTATTATTATGCAAATTAGTATATTTATATTATATATATATATATATATAATATATATTATTATATATATATATATATATATATATATATATATATATATATATATATATATATATATATATATATATATATATATATATATATATATATATATATATATATATATATATATATATATATATATATATATATATATATATATATATATATATATATATATATATATATATATATATATATATATATTATATATATATATATATATATATATATATATATATATATATATATATATATTATATATATATATATATATATATATATATATATATATTATAATTATATAATATATAAAATAATAATATTTAATAATTATTTTTTATTGATATATTTTTATGAATTTCTTTTTATATTTTATATATTTTGTAATTTTAAATTATATTCTTTATTGTGCTCAAGGCTTTGATAATTGGTAGCAGCTTATGTCACACGAAACTAGTAGCTAATAAATTGAAATGTTTAGATTTGTATTAGCTCTTTTTTTCTCTATATATATATATATATATATATATATATATATATATATATATAATATATATATATATAAATATATATATATATATATATATATATATATATATATATATATAATATATATATATATATATATATATATATATATATATATATATATATATATATATATATATATATATATATATATATATATATATATATATATATATATATATATATATATGATTCGTCGTCTGTCGTTGAGGGAAGAGGTGCTTTAAAACAGATGGGAAATGAAATGGAAGAAGCGTTAAATATGTAACATTGAGAAGAGAAGAGAAGAGAAGAGAAGAGAAGAGAAGAGAAGAGAAGAGAAGAGAAGAGAAGAGAAGAGAAGAGAAGAGAAGAGAAGAGAAGAGAAGAGAAGAGAAGAGAAGAGAAGAAGAAGAGAAGAGGAGACAAGAAAAGAGAAGAGAAGAGAAGACATGAGAAGAGAAGAAAAGAGAAGACATAACAACCTTCACTATCTATTCTGAAGTTAGAAAGATTATATAGAGAATGCTTAAGAATTGTATTGAAAAGAAAAATAATTTTTCGATCAGCTGAAAAATAATAGCCGAGATTTAATAACATAAAATATTTTCATTTTCTAAAAAAAAAGAAACCTAAATAAAATTAAATCAAATTTTTTTTCAAAAATCTATGGAGGAGCAACAAATCTTTCAGATAGCATGCTTTCAGCTTAAATGAAAATTCAGCATTAATATTAAGAATATTAAATTTAAAAATAAGGGTTTGGATTAGGGGACAGGATTGGATCATACGAGGAGAGCCAAAAGCAATATCGACAGAACTAGCGACCCGGCCTTTTATTGTTTAGTACTTGCTGCAATTATAGAACCATCATGGGAAACCATAGCTCTGAAAAGCAATATCTTCTGGAAAAACTTCTCTTTAAGAAAGTGTTTAGAGGTTTGATGGAGAAAGTGCTACTCCCACTGTAAGCGTGAAACTCCTACCTGAGAGTTTAAATAAAACTCAAGGACTGACACTGAAACCAACGGGCCCAAAATTAGATCTTTTAGAGCACTCTAGGATAGAGACATTTAAGAACAGATGGCGAAATATGCAGGTCTCACTGACAGAGTGAAAACCCTTCCAGTAAGAAAATATATATATATATATATATATATATATAATATATATATATTATATATATATATATATATATATATATATATATATATATATATATATATAAGAGAGAGAGAGAGAGAGAGTTTGAAAATCGACGACAGGATCGGATATGTGAAGAGAATAAATGCAAGGACACAGGACTAGCCATCCGGCCTTGTATTTCTCTGTCAACGGCTTGTAAATATCCAGAACCAGCATTGGGAACCATTGCTCGGAGAAGCGCAATCTTTTGAAGACCTTGGGAGAGAGTGTTTGGAGGTTGGTTTGAGAACGATGCTGGTCCTACTGAAAGGGTGAAAACCCTACCTGAAGAGTCTGGATAGGACTCATGGACCGGCATGGGGACCGGCAAGCCGAAGAACTTGATCTTTTGGAGGGCTCTGGGAGAACTTCTTCAAGCAGTTGGGGAAAGATGTTGGTTCCACTGACAGGGTGAAAACCCTTCCTGGGAGAGGATATAGATATAGATATAGATAGATATAACTACATAAAAAAATATTTTCCCCATCTACATTTGCAAGAAATAAGAAAAAGAACTATTTCTTTAAGGGAACCTCCAAAATATTTTATATTATAATAATTTAAATATATATTTTAATAAAAAAAAATAAAAAATAAAATATCTAAAAAAAAAAATTCCAGTAGAAAGTGAAAATATTTTCCATAAAAAAACAATAATTCTTAGGTTGCTGGAAGTTTTAATTACCTATTTTCCTGTAATTGTTTAAGTATTGAAATTTCGATATATCGATATCGGTATCGAAGTCTCGATAATAATCGATTTATCGATATTTTTGACCAAATTCTCGATACATTTATGTAAATATAAAAAAATCGACAACACATTCAAATTGATGATAAAAATGGTCTACAATATTTTTTGTTTTAAGAGTGGTCACTATTTTACGTGTAGATCATTTTTCTTGTCTACGATTTGGGTAATATTCCTTACTCCTGACCATTTTACATGTCGACCTTTTTTTTGGATTTGTAAAAAATATATAATATATAAAATATGTAAATAAAAATTATTTTAAATTCACAGAAGTCTTTGAATAATTCTTTAAATAATTTTTCGATTGACCTTTTTATATTTATAAGTTTTGCACATGAAAAATTTATGTGCGTATATGATACAATTGTTGTATGTAATAACAGACTTATTAAAGCCCTTACCCATAAAAAGTTATTCTGAATCATATTTTTAATGTTGTTCTCCAACTTTTCCTTACACTGCGCATTTGTACGTAGGTATGTGTGTGTGGATACAATTCAAGAGGCTGTGAAGAGAATGGGAATAGAAGAGAGAGAGAGAGAGAGAGAGAGAGAGAGAGAGAGAGAGAGAGAGAGAGAGAGAGAGAGAAAGTACATTATCCCATACGATAAATTTTGCGAAATAGATCTTGTAATGGCCAATTATTTTGCATTGGTTTTAAAAGCAGTCGATGGCCGTGACTCAAGATTTGTTCCATTTGCGCATCAACAACGATCTTGTTCTGCATTTAAGGAAAGAAAACCTTGTGTGTGTGTATGTGTGTGTGTGTGTTATCGAGCTAATAAAAGACGATAAGAATTCACTTGATGAGCCGAAGGAGAACTTTCCTCTCTCTTGACCTCCTCCTCCTCCTCTTTTAGCTATATTATTCTTCTCATTTATCTCTATCTAAATTTCTTTTCCTATCCTATTCATATTATTCTTTTAATTCTCTTTAATTGCTTGCTACCATTCCTTCTCACTTTTCTAATTATCTTCCTATTCTTTTAACTTCTTCTCTTTCTCAATTTCTCTCCTTCTTTCTATTTTTTTCTTACCAGACTCTTTTACAACCCCATTTTTATCACTATTTCTTTGTCCTACTCGTCTTTTTTCTCGTTCTCCTTTCTTCATTTTCTCACTTCTTCCTTCTCGTTATCCGCTCTCTATCTCCTCTCGGTCTCTTCTCGTTCTCTTTTCATCTCTCTATTCCCCTCCTCATTCTTCTCTCTCTTTCCCCTCTCCGGTCTCTTCTTATTCTCATCTCTCTATTCATTTCCTCGTTCTCCACTCTCTTTTCCCTCTTCGGTCTCTTCCCGTTCTCATCTCTTCGTCTCTTCGTTCTCTACTCTCTTTTTCCTTTTCGGTCTATTCTCGTTCTCCTCTCTTCGTCTCGTTCTCCACTCTCTTTCTCTCTCCAGCATCATCTCTTTTCCCCCTCCCATCGTCTATAAATATGACGTAAAACACCGATATGCAAATTTGAGCCAAAAAATATAATGTTCTATGGAAATGAGTAAAGAATAAAAATAGTTTTGAGCTTCATAAAAATCAAGATAAAAAATTTTATTCCTTGTAACTGATATTTTATCGATTTCATCACATTATTAAAATTAGGTTTAAATTTAAATTTATTCTTTAAATTTTAAATTTGTCAGGTAAATTTAGCTTTAAAATTTTTATATTAACTTTATATTAGGCTTTTAATGAAAATTTTGAGAAAATTATATATATATATATATATATATATATATATATATATATATATATATATATATTATATATATATATATATATATATATATATATATATATATATATATATATATATATATATATATATATGATCGGTTTGAAGTATTTTTTTCGAGATGGGGAGGAGGGAACTGTGATTTTAAGAGTTTTCCCTGCACTATTTTAAAAGACCGTAATTTAACAAGTAATAACTTGCATACGATTAAAAAAAGATAGAAAGAAAGAAAGGTAATCAATTATTCAGAAAAATCAAATTCGAACTACAAATATTAATTGAAATCCATCAGCTTATATACATGGTTATAAATGAGTAGTTTTGAATGTATTATTATTATTATTATTTTATTATTTATTATTATATATATTATTATTATTATTATTATTATTATTATTATTATTATTATTATTATTATTATTATTATTATTATTATTATTATTATTATTATTATTAATATTATTATTATTATTATTTATTTTTTTTATTATATATTATTATCATTACTATTGATATGAGTTTGTATTACTATTATTATTATTTTAAGTATTTTTTATTATTTATTATTTTTTATTATTTCATATTATTTTTTAATATTATTTATTATTATTATTTATTATTATTCATTATTATTATATTATTATTATTATTATTATTTTATTATTATTATTATTATTATTATTATTATTATTATTATTATTATTATTATTATTATTATTAATTATTAATCATTAAGTTATTAAATTTAAAAGAAAAAAAATCCTTGAAAAATCTTAATTACACTATCCTCTTTAGTCAAAAATTCTTAAACAGGAAATCTTTCAGGAAATAATTTTTAATAATTTTTGAAATTATTAAAAGATTAAAAAAATTAGAGAAAGTGAAATAAAATTGCAAAACTTTCTCTGACGGAAATTCTCAATACTATGATAATAATAATAATAATAATAATAATAATAATAATAATAATAATAATAATAATAATAATAATAATAATAATAATAATAATAATAATAATAATAATAATAATAATAATATATATATAATAATAATAAAATAATAATAATAATAATAATAATAATAATAATAATAATAATAATAATAATAATAATGATAACATTAGGAAGAAAAATAGGTAACTAGAAATAAAGAGAATAAGTGTTAACAATATGAACAGAGTAGGAGCAAGAAGAAAAACAAATAGAAAAAGAAGAAGAAGAAGAAGAAGAAGAAGAAGAAAGGGGTTTGACAAAAAAAAGAAGATAAAGAAAAAGAAGAAGAAGAAGTAAAAGGAAAAAGAAGAAGAAGCAAAAGAAAAATGAGGATAAAAGAAGAAAAAAGAAGAAGAAAAAAAGAAAAAAAAGAAGAAGAAGAAGTAGAAAAAGAAGAAGAAGGAGAAGAAGAAGAAGAAGGAAACCTACTTAGAAGGAAAAATAAATAAGGAAAAACACATGAAGAAAGAAAGAAAGTCCATCGTTAATTTAAAAGAAATACTTGTTAACTGTATCAATGACAAAAAAGAAAAAAAAAGGAAAAAAAAGGGGGAAAAAATATATATATATATTTAAAAACGATGGAAGCAAAAATACAAATCGATTACCATCTGAACTTTATACTTTGTACCATTTTAATGGGAGATGCCACCCACATTCTTTAAACATTAATAAATAACGTAACATAATAAATTATATTAAAATTTTTACATCAAAGCGGGAAGAAGCCGTCACTGTTTGGATGCAGCGTGAAATTATAATAAAAACCATGAATAAACTTGTGCTTAAAAGGCATGATTCAAAATAACACGAAGGAATGAAGGAAAAAAGAGTTTATTTGAAAGTAGTGTTGGAGAATTGGAAACTGATTATGGGAGATTTGAAGTAGTCCTGCAGAATTGGAAACTGATTATGGGAGATTTATTTTCCCGAAAGCATTGAAAATTGAAATTTTGATCGTTAATTAATTCTTTTTACGGTCAATTACCATTCTTATTTGGTATTACGGAGTTTTTTTTTTTTTAATAAAATATTCACTGTGTTTATGTTTTTGTCTGATTTATGTTTAAATAAATTATATAAAAATATTTTATCACTTGAATTGATAAATACGGATGAATGAGGGAGAGGAAAATTGTCTTTAAATTAATAAATTCACTTTGTTTTCATAACAAATAAATATATAAGTAATACTACTACTACTACTACTACTATTAATAATAATAATAATTATTATTATTATTATAAATGCAATTTTATTTTAAAGAGATCGATTGATGCATATTTAATTTCGTTTTTATGATTTTTTTTAGTGTTTTCTGTTAAGAAACGCTTTTAATTAAAAAAAAAAATAAAAAATAAATAAATAAATAAATAAATAAAAAATAAATAAATAAAAAATAAAAAATTAAGTTAATACTTGCGAAAATTCTTATTTTCCTCTAAGTAATGTTCGTTACAGAATTTGATAAAGTAAGAAATAAAATTTCTAAATTTTAGTAATAATTTTTAATAATAATAATAATAGTAATAATTTAGTAATAATAATAATTTTATAATATTTTACGAAGATCTTTTGTCCCAGCTTAATTTTGTTGAAAGATTTCCTTAACTTCTCTTTGCTGACAAATAAGATTTTCCTGAATTCATGTTTGTTCAAAGATCTTCCCCAACTTATGTTTGTTGAAAGATTTTTTAAAGCTTTTTTTTGTTGAAAGATCTTTTAAAACTTTTTTTGTTGAAAGATTTTTAAAAATATTTTTGTTGAAAGATCTTTTAAAACTTACATTTGCTGATAGATTACTTACAACTTTTTTGTTGAAAGATTTTTCCAACTCCAACTTATATTTTCTGAAAGATTTTTTTCAACATTTTTTTTTACAGATTTTCCCCAATTTATATTTGTTTAAAGAGTTTTCCAACTTTTTTGTTGAAAGATTTTCCCCGTACTTATTTTGTTGAAAGATTTTTTCTAACTTTTTTGTTGAAAGATTTTTCCAACTTTTTTGTTGAAACATTTTCCCCTAACTTATTTTGCTGAAAGATATTTTTCTAACTTTTTTGCTGAAAAATTTTTCAACTTTTGCTGAAAGATTTTTTTTCAAACTTTTTGTTGAAAGATTTTCCAACTCTTTTGTTGAAAGATATTTTCCAACTTATATTGCTGAAAGATTTTTTCCAACTTTTCTGATGAAAGATTTTTCAAATTTTTGTTGAAAGATTTTTTCCAACTTTTTTGTTAAAAGATTTTTTCCAACTTTTTTGTTAAAAGAATTTTTCCAACATTTTTGTTGAGAGATTTTTTCCAACTCTTATTTATTGAAAATTTTCCCCAACTCATGTCTCCTGTGGTAATCTTATTTAAAGAATTCTGTGACAGGCACGAAACTACTTTCATTAATTAAATGCTTCAATAAAACAATCAAAAAAATTATCTCAGTAAATAAATTTAAAAGAGATAATGTTCTCTGAAGCGCCTCTGGAATTTATTTGATTCGTGTGTATGGTAGTGTCATTTGTGCTCGAATGAAATGACTTCTTAAATCTGTTAGATGTAGTTTACTTAGAGTTCATCTAATAAACCCTCTCATTCACACTCGTTCTCTGTGGCACAAACGGTAGAGTCACGTGCTTGATGGCTCAGGTTCGATCCTGTTTGGGGATCGTAGGTATATATTACCTAGAAAAGTTCCTCTCTTCGAGCAGGGCAATAACAGTGAGATGTGAAATTTTTCCTTTAAAAAAAAAAAAAAAATATTCTAATCTTCGAACTCCCTCTCCTCTATACAATCACAATTTCTATCTTTTATTTTCATTTATTTTCATTTTATTTTTTGTAACTAAAAAGTTTTCACTTTTCGGGCATTGCCCTATTTGAGGATGGAAACTTTCTAGGATGTTTCTTCTTGGATAAGAACAAATGATCGTACCCATAACCTTCAAGTACGATAACTCAACACTTCAAAAATTGTACTAACAAATCGTTGGGACTAGTGGCAAAAATGTCACAACAAATTTTTTCAATTATTTTCTGATTAGAAAATAAATCGGTGAAGCGACTTTCTAATGCTTAACATGTCTTTTCTCTATTGAAAATTTTATTGTGTCTGTTTTTGCCACTTGTCCCAACGATTCGTTAGAACAATTTTTGCAGTGTACCTTTATACCACAGCATCATAATTACAATAGTAAAAT
>SEYY01020535.1:82500-85000 GCA_009176605.1 Armadillidium nasatum | reverse complement strand
AGGGGATGAGGAAGATTTTTATATATATATATATATATATATATATATATATATATATATATATATATATATATATATATATATATATATATATATATATATATATATATATAATAAGATGATTAATAAAGATAATAAAAAAAAAAAAAACACTGCATAGAAATTTGTTCCCATGTTTTGTTTGTGATAATTCCGAGTGAAATACCGACAGGTTCGTACTCACATAAATAAAATATACGATACAAAATTCTTCATAAATTTAAAAGTCTTGAAAATTAAATTCCTAGTTTAAGCATTAATTAGAATTTGAATTATAATTTATTATAAATTATTAAACAGTGTTTCTGAAGTTATCCTTTCCATTTAATATTATGAAATATTTAATATGATGAAAATATAAATATTATAATATAATAATATAAAAACGTACTAAAATAATATAAAAATAGAATATAATATTATAATAAAATAATATTAAAAAACAATGTTTTTGGATAAAAAAATATACCCCTCGTAGAATATGGTCCTACAATTGAAAGTGGTTAAGAATTAAAAAATTAAATATTAAAAAAATAAAAAAATAAAAATGAAAAAAATAAAAAAAAAAATTAAAAATATATACAAAAAACAAACTTTTCGGTACTACTCCAAAATATAATTTAAAATTTAATAATGATAATAATAATAATATCATTATTAATAATAATAATAATAATAATAATAATTATAATAATAATAAAAATAAAAATATTAAAAGAATAATAATTATAATTTATTTATTATTATTTATAATATAATAATATATATAATATATATATATATATAATATATATATATATATATATATATATATATATATATATATATATATATATATATATAATATATATATATATATATATATATATATATATATATATATATATATATATATATATATATATATATATATATATATATATATATATATATATATATATATATATATATATATATATATATATATATATATAATATAACTGGAATGTTTGAATATATATCAAAAAGGTTTTTAGTACTGATTTTAGATTAAATGGTTCAATAAGTTCAAAAACTTTACCGAGAATAGCAAAAATGTGATTCCCGTTCGCGATGCGAGCGATGTTTTATGACGTCATAATAAAGTTCTTATTCAGTCTGAATAGCTTTAAAATGAACTGGAAAAAAACATAAAAGGTAAAAAAAAAATATTTTATGACACATATTTTTTTTATTTTTATTTTTTTGTATGGTTAAATCTCTTCTCTCTCTCTCTCTCTCTCTCTCTCTCTCTCTCTCTCTCTCTCTCTCTCTCTCTCTCTCTCTCTCTCTCTCTCTATATATATTATATATATATATATATAATATATATATATATTATATATTATATATATATTATATTATATATATCACTTTTTAATTTTCTCTTCGTTGGATGGGCCAGCAATAATTCCCTCAACATGGACACACACACACACACACTCATACCTTCTCTCACCGCTCTCCATTTACTCTATCCTCTGCAACAATCCTTCCTCGTCTTAATATATATATAATATATATATATATATATATATATATATATATATATATATATATATATATATATATATATATATATATATATATATATATATATATATATATATATATATATATATATATATATATATATATATATATATATATATATATATATAATATATATATATATATATATATATATATATATTATATATATATATATTATATATATATATTATATATATTATTATTTATTATTATTATTATATTTTATTTTTATTATTATACAACCGCTCCCAGGAAGGGTCTAAGACCTGTCAGCGGGGCCAGCACTCTTCTCCATTCCCTCCTGTCTTCTAACACTCTCTCCTCCATCAGTTCTTGCATAGACGGCATTCTGTGTCTTCTCAAAGATTCTTCCACTGAGTCCTTCCATCTCTTCCTAGGTCTTCCTTTCGGTCTTACTCCTCCTGGCCTCCACTCCCACCTCCTCTTGGCTACTCTCCCCTCCTCCATCCTCTCCAAGTGTCCCCACCACCTCAATCTGGCTGCGTCCATTTTATTTAGCATAGCTTTCACACCGACCTCTTCTCTTATTCTTTCGTTTCTCAATCTGTCTCTCCTTGTCTTTCCTATTATCGTTCTTAATACATACATCTCCGCCGACTGTATTCTACTCTCCTCTCTCTTCCCGTCATACTCCATGTCTCTGCTCCATAAAGTAGGATCGGGTTTAACACACTTTCAAAAATCACTTTTTTCACCTCCACTCTCATTTGTTTATCTTTCAGTATGGGATACACTGCTCTTACAGCTCCTCCGTATTGAGCTATCCTATTTGTGATTTCTTGCCTATTCCCTCCATCTCCTCCGAATATACCCCCCAAATACTTATATCTTTCCACTTTCTTTATCTCAATTACATCTATTAATACCCTCAACTCCTCTCCTCCCACCT
>SEYY01020535.1:47500-52500 GCA_009176605.1 Armadillidium nasatum | reverse complement strand
AATGCTAAACAAAATAGTTGTCTTTTTATCTTTTTTTTTCTTTTTATAAAAAGAATAGTTTTTTTTTTTATTTTTTATTTTTTTTAATAAAAAGAGTTTCAAATCGTTGCTATTTTTAGATTGCTTAATTATGGTGTAGGGAAAGTTTAAGAAAGTTTCTATTTTTTCCCCTTTTTTTTCTTTCAACTTTTTTTTTCTTTCCCCTTTTTTTCAGCTGCTTCTTTTTTAATGATTCTTTCTTAACTCTGGTTTTGCACAATAAAATACTAATTTGCATTCGAAATTTAAGTACCCCATTACTTCCTCCTCATTCTCCCTTACTAAAATTTAAATTTCCAACCCTTCTAATATTTAAAAAAGTATTTTAGTATATTTTTTTTCTAAAGGATACCTTTAAATAAATAGGGGAACATAATTCAGAGAGCAAACAAGAGGCGTTTCATCTGAAGATTCATTGTACTAATTTGAAGGATTGAATGTCGTATGCCTTTTTGTCTCTTTTTACAGCCAAATTATGAGCTATTTACATATTTTCTAAAAGCTCTTTGCTTGTTTAATTTCAGACAAAGCATTAGACACACACACACACACACACATACACACACACACACATATATATATATATATATATATATATATTATATATATATATATATATATATATATATATATATATATATATATATATATATATATATATATATATATATATATATATATATATATATATATATATATATATATATATATATATATATATATATATATATATATATATATATATATATATATATATATATATATATATATATATATATATATATATATATATATAATATATATATATATATATATATATATATATATATATATATATATATATATATATATATATATATATATATATATATATATATATATATATATATATATATATATATATATATATATATATATATATATATATATATATATATATATATATATATATTCCTATCGCCCCCTTTGGGAGAATAGCGGTTGAAGTCAATGATGAAGGGCGCACAGTACTAAAAAGCTTTATATTTTAAATATTTATAAAAATATCTAGCTGCAATGACTTCATACGGGTTTATTTGAAGGTTTTCTACTTTTATGTTTGCTAACTCATTAATTTGGTACGTTTTTAGGAAGTTATTAAAGTTTTTTAGAAATAGGGAGAAAGAGTAATTGCATAATTAGGAAATAGGGAGAAAACTGGGTATATGTTTGAATATACAAATTTTAAAATTGGCATTTCGTTCTCCTTTTGGAATATTTTTCCCTTATATTGGTTTTAAAGGCATATATGATCCCCTAAATCTGATCGTGTAAAATATACCTAATATTCATGATAAAGGTTCCTTCTTCAGAGAATTTTTCATTAATAAAATTTTATTGTTTATCACTTTATATATTCTAAATTTTGAATGTTGAAAATTTTATAATAATTAATTTTATAATACATTATAGTAGAAATCTTAACCTAATATATATATTTTAAAAAATAATTTAAAAAAAAGAATAGAAAATTACTATAACAATTATAATACAATTATAATAATAATAGTGATAACAATAATAATAATATTAGAATAATAATAATAATAAATAATAATAATAACAGAAATAATAATAATAATATCAGTAATAATAATAATAGTAATAATAACAAAGATAATCACAACAATAATAATGATAATAATGATAATAATAATAATAATAATAATAATAATAATAATAATAATAATAATAATAATAATAATAATAATAGTAGAAGAAATATAAAGTTATTGATAATATTTATTACAATGATAAAAATTACGAATATTTTATTATTATTATTATTATTATTATTATTATTATTATTATTATTATTATTATTATTATTATTATTATTATTATTATTATTATCATTGTTTTATTAATATTTTTATTATCATAATTAATATTGTTATTATTATTTTTATCAATATTAGTAGTTATTATTTTTATTAACTACATTATTATCATTATTATTTATTATTATTATTATTATTATTATTATTATTATTATTATTATTATTATTAATTATTATATTATTATTATTATTATTATTATTATTATTATTATTATTATTATTATTATTATTATTATTATTATTATTATTATTATTATATATTATTATATTATTATATTATTATTATTATTATTATTATTATTATTATTATTATTATTATTATTATTATTATTATTATTATTATTATTATTATTATTATTATTATTATTATTTTTTTTTTTTTTTTTTTTTATTTTTTATTATTTTTTATTTTATTATTATTATTATTATTATTATTATTATTATTATTATTATTATTATTATTATTATTATTATTATTATTATTATTATTATCATTCGATTATATTTCTTTGCGAAATAATTCCAAACTAAATTTCCAATATACGCTATTCGGACACGTGTAAAAAGATATATATATATATATATATATATATATATATATATATATATATATATATATATATATATATATATATATATATATATATATATATATATATATATATATATATATATATATATATATATATATATATATATATATATATATATATATATATATATATATATATATATATATATATATATATATTAGTGATGGCATCCGCATCCGCATCCGCATGCGAGGATGCGGAGCATCCGCACAAAAATCAACATCCGCATCCGCATCCGCATCCGCATTTTCGAAAATTCAACATCCGCATCCGCATCCGCATCCGCACTTTCGGAAATTCAACATCCGCATCCGCATCCGCATCCGCATCCGCACTTTCAAAAATTCAACATCCGCATCCGCATCCGCATCCGCACTTTCAAAAATTCAACATCCGCATCCGCATCCGCATCCGCAAATTAGAAAATATGACATCCGATCCATCACTAATATATATATATATATATATATATATATATATATATATATATATATATATATATATAATATATATATATATATATATATATATATATATATATATATATATATATATATATATATATATATATATATATATATATATATATATATATATATATATATATATATATATATATATATATATATATATATATATATATATATATATATATATATATATATATATATATATATATATATATATATATATATATATATATATATATATATATATATATATATATGCGAATTGTAGATCAAGAGTGAGGGTGAAGAGAGAACTATCGGATTGGTTTAGCATAGGAGTGGGATTGAGACAGGTTTGTAATATCTCCATGTTATTTAATCTATTGATGAATGGTTTACTTAGAAAAATGGAGAGAGAAGGGAAAAGTATTACGTTGAGAAATATGGAGGGTGAATGTGAAGTGAATGTTTTACTTTTACAGATGATGCGGCATGTGTTGGTGGCAGAATCTGGAGAAAAGATGAGAATACTTGTGAGAGAGTTTGAAGGGAAATGTGCAAACACGAGATTGAAATTCAATCCAGCGAACAATAAAGTTATGAGGATTAGAGGTGGGGATGAGGAAATGTGGAGGGAGGAATTGGTTTGTAGAAGTGTGAGAATGGAAACTTGAGGAGGTGAATGAATTCAAATATCTAGTAATGTTGGGTGGAAGGTAAGGGTGGGACGGAAAAAGGAATAAAGAACAGAGTGGTAGAAGGAATGAAAGTATTGTGGGGCCTAAGAAAAGTATGGAAGAAAGGAAAAACTTCGAAAGAAATAAAGATTAGAATGTTTGAATGTATGTGTTCACCTTCTGTATTGTATGTGTGTGAAACATAGACGATAAGTGCTCGGTCGAGAAAAAGTTTCAATGTCTTTGAGATGAAAGATTTGAAGAGCGATATATAAATTGAGAAGGATTGATAGGATTAGAAATGAAAGAATAAGGGAGATGTGTAAATGGAAGAAGGGTGTAATTGATAGAGAGGAGGAGGATGTGCTAAAATGGTTTGGACATATGTGAAGAATGAAAGAGAACAGAATGGTTGGCAAGGTACGTAGATCCGATGTAGATAGGGGAAGGGTAGGGGGAGGGGAAGGCCGAAGTGGAGATGGATGGATGGAGTGAGAGTGATTTTGATGGAATGAATTTGAGTTTCGACGAGGGTAGAAGATTTGTGGAGACAGAGATGGAGGGAGGTGGTGAAAGCGTTGAAAGGTAAGAATAATTATGTTTGTAAGAGAATTGTGGCGGGCACCACCTCACGAAAGTGGGAAAGGTGATAGTGAAATATATATATATATATATATATATATATATATATATATATATATATATATATATATATATATATATATATATATATATATATATATATATATATATAATTAACATCCGCATCCGCATCCGCATCCGCATCCTCATCAAAATTAACATCCGCATCCGCATCCGCATCCTCATCAAAATTAACATCCGCATCCGCATCCGCATCCGAATCCGCACTTTTCGAAAATCCTCATCCGCATCCGCATCCGCATCCGCACTTTCGAAAATTCAACATCCGCATCCGCATCCGCATCTGCACTTTCGAAAATTCAACATCCGCATCCGCATCCGCATCCGCACTTCCTCCAAAATTCAACATCCGCATCCGCATCCGCATCCGCAAATTGGAAAATATGACATCCGATCCATCACTAATATATATATATATATATATATATATATATATATATATATATATATATATATATATATATATATATATATATATATATATATATATATATATATATATATATATATATATATATATATATATATATATATATATATATATATATATATATATATATATATATATATATATATATATATATATATATATATATATATATATATATATATATATATATATATATATATATATATATATATGCATGTGTGTGTGAGAAAGAGAGAGAGGGAGAGGAAAAAATTAAGACATTTTATAAT
>SEYY01020535.1:10000-32500 GCA_009176605.1 Armadillidium nasatum | reverse complement strand
CGTTACTTTTTTTTATTTCAAGTTTATATATATATTCAAAATATCATTCCTTTTTAATTAAAAAAAAAAAAAATATATATATATATATATATATATATATATATATATATATATATATATATATATATATATATATATATATATATATATATATATATATATATATATATATATATATATATATATATATATATATATATATATATATATATATATATATATATATTATTGAACTTCACATATTAAAAAATACGAATAACGTTATTTTATCTTATATTGGGGATTTTCAACTTTTTTAAGGAAATTAAACCACTAAAGAAAAGTGTATATATATATATATATATATATATATATATATATATATATATATATATATATATATATATATATATATATATATATATATATATATATATATATATATATATATATATATATATATATATATATATATATATATATATATATATATATATATATATATATATATATATATATATATATAAAATATTTTAGGTCTCAGAAAAAAAGTGTACAAACTTTTGGGATTGAACCTATATATATATATATATATATATATATATATATATATATATATATATATATATATATATATATATATATATATATATATATATATATATATATATATATATATATATATATATATATATATATATATATATATATATATATATATATATATATATATATATATATATATATATATATATATATATATATATATATATATATATATATATATATATATATATATATATATATATATATATATATATATATATATATATATATATATATATATAGGTTCAAGCTCAAATGGAGGAATGTTTTCTGGAAAAAAAAATTAAAAATAATAAAAAAAAATATATAAATATATATATATATATATTTTTTTAATTTTTATATTTAAGTAAACTCCATGTAGCCCCTATATTTTGAGTGTAAGGTGCAGTTTGAGGATCCACAAAATTTTTACTGGGGTTCAAAGTAAGATGTTCAAAAAAATTGTTTTTTAAGCCATTTTTTGGGCTAAAAAACTTAAACTGGGTATTATACCCAGGGTATATCTACGGGGGGCTCTGCCCCCCGTACCCCCGACCCGTGAGTGATGATGATATTGTCGACTACTTTTCCATTTCTAAGATATGGGGTATTTTCCAATTTTTTTTTTTAGAAAACATTCCTCCATTTGAGCTTGTGCCTATATATATATATATATATATATATATATATATATATATATTATATATATATATATATATATATATATATATATATATATATATATATATATATATATATATATATATATATATATATATATATATATATCAATTCTTCTAATCTTATCTCTGATCGCCAGTATGGCTTTCGTAAGAATCGCTCTACTGGTGATCTTCTTTCCCTTCTCTCTGACTCTTGGTCCTCCGCTCTTCGGCATTTCGGTGAATCTTTTGCTGTGGAGCTAGACATATCGAAGGCTTTCGATAGAGTCTGGTACAAAGCTTTGATTTCCAAACTTCCCCTTTGGGAATCTATCCTTCTCTCTGTTATCTTCTCTCTGATTTCCTTTCTGGTCGTTCTATAATAGCAGCTGTTGTAGACGGCCATCGTTCATCCTATAAATCTATAAATAGTGGTGTTCCTCAAGGATCTGTCCTATCCCCAACACTTTTTCTGCTTTTCATTAATGACCTTCTCTCTATTACTTCATCTTCTATCCACTCCTATGCTGATGACTCCAACCTTCATTACTCTTTTCATTTTGAAAGGCGCCCCTCCCAACAACAGTTAATAGAAGCAGGGAGGGTGGCCTTGGAGCAACTAACCTCTGATCTATCTCTCATTTCAAATTGGGGCAAAGAAAACATGGTTGTTTTCTCTCTTTCTAAACGAGCTTCTAAGAGGTTGGGTATTCAGAGGCGCCTTCAGTATTTCTTCACGCCACAAAGTTGCTTGCTCTGTATAGGGGTATTGTTCGCCCTTACCCAGCATATGTCTACCTCACCGACCCGTGAGTGATGATGATATTGTCGACTATTTTTCCATTTCTACGATTTGGGGTATTTCCAATTTTTTTTTCAGAGAGCGTTCCCCCAATCACGCTTGTGCCTATATATATATATATATATATATATATATATATATATATATATATATATATATATATATATATATATATATATATATATATATATATTTATACACTACACTACACTACACTATATCCAGCGTGATGCAGGGTGGCGTCGATTGCAGGAAAATTCCTGCAGTCGTACATGGGAAGGAAAAAAAACTGGTTAAAAGGAATCCAAGACCCTAGAACCATGCGAAAAATTATTCTTCATGATCCAACATTGTCTCCCAATCCAAATTCGTGTTTTTAAATTTTGTATTCTTCTAACTTTGAATTTTAAACTTAAGCCTAAAGTATGTTAATTGAGAGTTTTGTTGCTCCTCCAGAAAATTTTGAAAATTATTTAATTGCGATTCTTTTAATTTCGTTTTGAAAATATTTTTAAAAAAATTATATTTCAAAATAAATCTGTTATTATTTTTAAGTTCGAATTTTCTTTTCTATGCAGTTCTATAACGTTCTCTGAACAATCTATCCAATTTTTAGAATAGATTGTGAAAGCTTCTCTTCTCTTCTCTTGTCTACTCCTCTCTCTCTCTCTCTCTCTCTCTCTCTCTCTCTCTATATATATATATATATATATATATATATATATATATATATATATATATATATATATATATATATATATATATATATATATATATATATATATATATATATATATATATATAAAATTTAAATATAAAACTGCTTGTTTTCGTGCTATCCACCGAAGGGACGCTGCCTTCAGGAATTACTATCGCCTTTAATAATAATAACAAAAGCAATTAAAAAATAATTAATAATAATAATAATAATAAAAATAATAATAGAAATCATCAAAGTCTTTTGTTTTTGTTTGTTTTTAGTGTTTCACAAAGAACGTTCTACTGGTGATCTACATTCCCTACTTTCTGACTCTTGGTCCCCCGCTCTCCGGGGTTTCGCTGAGTCTTTCGCTGTGGCGCTAGACATATCGAAAGCTTTCGATAGAGTCTGGCACAAAGCTTTGATTTCCAAACTTCCCTCTTCGGAATCTATCCTTCTCTCTGTGACCTTCTCTCTAATTCCCTTTCCGGTCGTTCTATAGCAGCTGTTGTAGACGGCCACCGTTTATCCTATAAATCTATAAATAGTGCTAAAGATTTAAAATGACAAACTCTTTCACATTAACAAAAAGAAGAACAAAAAGCAGTATCAAAGTTGGGGAGAAATATATACATTTAACATATAAAGTGCTAAAGATTTAAAATGACAAACTCTTTCACATTAACAAAAAGAAGAACAAAAAGCAGTATCAAAGTTGGGGAGAAATATATACATTTAACATATATAAGTGCTAAAGATTTAAAATGACAAACTCTTTCACATTAACAAAAAGAAGAACAAAAAGCAGTATCAAAGTTGGGGAGAAATATATACATTTAACATATATAAGTGCTAAAGATTTAAAATGACAAACTCTTTCACATTAACAAAAAGAAGAACAAAAAGCAGTATCAAAGTTGGGGAGAAATATATACATTTAACATATATAAGTGCTAAAGATTTAAAATGACAAACTCTTTCACATTAACAAAAAGAAGAACAAAAAGCAGTATCAAAGTTGGGGAGAAATATATACATTTAACATATATAAGTGCTAAAGATTTAAAATGACAAACTCTTTCACATTAACAAAAAGAAGAACAAAAAGCAGTATCAAAGTTGGGGAGAAATATATACATTTAACATATATAAGTGCTAAAGATTTAAAATGACAAACTCTTTCACATTAACAAAAAGAAGAACAAAAAGCAGTATCAAAGTTGGGGAGAAATATATACATTTAACATATATAAGTGCTAAAGATTTAAAATGACAAACTCTTTCACATTAACAAAAAGAAGAACAAAAAGCAGTATCAAAGTTGGGGAGAAATATATACATTTAACATATATATGTGCTAAAGATTTAAAATGACAAACTCTTTCACATTAACAAAAAGAAGAACAAAAAGCAGTATCAAAGTTGGGGATTTAAAAGAAGTATCAAACTCTTTAGCACATATATGTTAAATGTATATATTTAACATATATATGTGCTAAAGATTTAAAATGACAAACTCTTTCACATTAACAAAAAGAAGAACAAAAAGCAGTATCAAAGTTGGGGAGAAATATATACATTTAACATATATAAGTGCTAAAGATTTAAAACGACAAACTCTTTCACATTTACAAAAAGAAGAACAAAAAGCAGTATCAAAGTTGGGGAGAAATATATACATTTAACATATATAAGTGCTAAAGATTTAAAATGACAAACTCTTTCACATTAACAAAAAGAAGAACAAAAAGCAGTATCAAAGTTGGGGAGAAATATATACATTTAACATATATAAGTGCTAAAGATTTAAAACGACAAACTCTTTCACATTAACAAAAAGAAGAACAAAAAGCAGTATCAAAGTTGGGGAGAAATATATACATTTAACATATATAAGTGCTAAAGATTTAAAATGACAAACTCTTTCACATTAACAAAAAGAAGAACAAAAAGCAGTATCAAAGTTGGGGAGAAATATATACATTTAACATATATAAGTGCTAAAGATTTAAAATGACAAACTCTTTCACATTAACAAAAAGAAGAACAAAAAGCAGTATCAAAGTTGGGGAGAAATATATACATTTAACATATATAAGTGCTAAAGATTTAAAATGACAAACTCTTTCACATTAACAAAAAGAAGAACAAAAAGCAGTATCAAAGTTGGGGAGAAATATATACATTTAACATATATAAGTGCTAAAGATTTAAAACGACAAACTCTTTCACATTTACAAAAAGAAGAACAAAAAGCAGTTTCAAAGTTGGGGAGAAATATATACATTTAACATATATAAGTGCTAAAGATTTAAAATGACAAACTCTTTCACATTAACAAAAAGAAGAACAAAAAGCAGTATCAAAGTTGGGGAGAAATATATACATTTAACATATATAAGTGCTAAAGATTTAAAATGACAAACTCTTTCACATTAACAAAAAGAAGAACAAAAAGCAGTTTCAAAGTTGGGGAGAAATATATACATTTAACATATATAAGTGCTAAAGATTTAAAATGACAAACTCTTTCACATTAACAAAAAGAAGAACAAAAAGCAGTTTCAAAGTTGGGGAGAAATATATACATTTAACATATATAAGTGCTAAAGATTTAAAATAGCAAAATTACGAATATTATTATTATTATTTATTATTATTATTATTATTATTATTATTATTATTATTATTATTATTATTATTATCGCTGTAATAATAATTAGCTTACAGTAATCTCAGTATTAAAAATTGTTATAGTAATTTTCTATTTCTTTTATTATTTTTTAAAATAAATATATTAGGTTAAGATTTCTACTATAATATGTTATAAAATTAATTATTATAAAATTTTCAACATTCAAAATTTAGAATATATAAAGTGATAAACAATAAAATTTTATTAATGAAAAATTATCTGAAGAAGGAACCTTTATCATGAATATTAGGTATATTTTACACGATCAGATTTAGGGGATCATATATGCCTTTAAAACCAATATAAGGGAAAAATATTCCAAAAGGAGAACGAAATGCCAATTTTAAAATTTGTATATTCAACATATACCCAGTTTTCTCCCTATTTCCTAATTATGCAATTACTCTTTCTCCTTATTTCTAAAAACTTTAGTAACTTCCTAAAAACGTACCAAATTGATGAGTTAGCAAACATAAAAGTATATATATATATATATATATATATATATATATATATATATATATATATATATATATATATATATATATATATATATATATATATATATATATTTATCACATTGTACAAATAGATTCTAATGTGTTTTCATGATATAAAATGATAAATGATAATGATAGAAATGGCTCCGAAGAGGCGGAAGCCAACTTGGTAGCAAATTCTTAAATAATAGTATTTTCCTATTCACTATAAAATATAATTTATTTAAACAACATTTATCAGTTTTTTTTAAAAACACTCGAATTAAGAACAGCAAACAGGGTATACCCATAACAAACATTCTACATCCACAAATTCACATACAAGTTCAGCTCAATCTTTAAATTTTTGAACATGTAATTCGCATTTGGGAACTGATTTTATTTCGTGTTAAGACCGACTTGGAGGAAAAAAAATTGGCTATTTGAAAATCCCTTTTTAGATTATATGGTATAATATTTTAATAGGTTTCTCTTCCAGTAAGCAGTTAATTTCTGTTATTTAAATCATATTTTATTATTAATAGTATGAATAAAAAAAGTTTGCTAAAATAATGAAAAAGGAAAAACAAAAAAAATTTCTTTTTTTTTTAAGACTAAAGAAAATTTCTTCTTGGAAAAAGATTTTGGTAATGAATGATGTTACGAGAAATAATTTTTACATTATGTATATCTCATGTTAACTACACGCGCGTGCATATATATATATATATATATATATATATATATATATATATATATATATATATATATATATATATATATATATATATATATATATATATATACCTTAATAAATTACTGTTTTTGAGAATAGCGGTTAAATTCAATTTTAATAAAATTTTATTGTCTATCATTTTATATAATATTGAAAATTTTAAATGTTGAAAATTTTATAATAATTAATTTTATAACACATTATAGTCGAAATCTTAATCTAATGTATTTATTTTAAAAAATGATTAAAAAAAAGAATAGGAAATTACTATAACAATTATAATACTGAGATTACTGTAAGCTAATAATTATTACAACGATAATAATAATAATAATAATAATAATAATAATAATAATAATAATAATAATAATAATAATAATAATAATAACAATAATAATGATAATAAATAGTAACCGTAATAAAATAATAATAATGGTAATAATAATGATATCAGTAATAATAATAACAGTAATAATAACAGAGATAATTACAATAATAATAATAATAATAATAATAATAATAATAATAATAATAATAATAATAATAATAATAATAATAATAATAATAATAATAATATAAGAAATAATAATAATTATTATTATTATTATTATTATTATTATTATTATTATTATTATTATTATTATTATTATTATTATTATTATTATTATTATTATTATTATTATTATTATTATTGTGATTATTGTAATTATCTTTGTTATTATTTTTTCCCTTATATTTCAACAAGATGGCAAGAGAATTAAGAAAACAGAACAAAGTGCTGTCTTTATCATCTGAAACTGAAAGGGCACGAATTGCAATTATAAACAAGATAAATGCTCCTGAATATCTTGCCATTTATAATGACGAAAACAAAGGTAAGGTTTCATTAGATTAGTTCAGAATTTAAGTATAATATCAGAGCTTATTTTCCCTTTGAAAATTTTTTAATTAAACTTTCATTTTTTTGTTAACCCTTTAAGTTCTACGAGTAGAAGTGTTGGATTTTTTTGGGGAATTTTTTGCGGTTGTATTTTTTAAAAATTATGTAAATGAAGGGTTCCATAGATAGTTTTGACTTTTTTACATTAAAAATTTAGAAATTAATAAACTTTTCAGTTTCGTCATGACTTTTGAAGTAATAAATAGTATAACAGATTTTCATAATTTTTTTAAAGAAATAAATGATTGACACTTTTTCAAATGTAAAAATAATATTTTTCATATATATATATATATATATATATATATATATATATATATATATATATATATATATATATATATATATATATATATATATATATATATATATATATATATATATATATATATAGAACCGACCGGGGCCCCGGCCCCAGCAAAAAATCAGGGAAAACCGGGGTTTGCCTGCCGGTGTTAGAATGGAAATTATACTTGAGGAGACAACCCAATTTCAACTTTTTTTTTTAATTTTCAGCCGATTCACCTACAATTTTCAGTGTATGTAGCATTTTTCCTGGTGGAAAAAGTCTATTTCTAGCGTTTTTTTGAGTCTATAACTTAAAAAGTTTTTTTTTTCGGAATGACCTGAAATTTGTACTGTATATTCAGAATTCCATTGGCAACAAAAACTTTAGACAGACTTTTATTCCCAGAGTTATAGGAAAATTTTTTTTTTTTTTTTTTTTTTTTTTTTTTTTTCTATTTTTTGTTACCGCTAAATTTCTACTAGTGAATGTTCATCTTTGTGTTTTGATTTTAGATACACTATAAGATTTAGCTGAAATTTTTTTACTTGTAGCACCCGGAGGTCCTTTTCTTATTTTCCGACTGCAGATGTTACATTTAGCTATTTCGAGCCTATCCTGAAACATTGTAAATTACTCCCATACTGCTGAGGCTGATCTTTTAACTATATTGACTGAAAGTATAAAAAAATTAATAATTTCGAAATAACAATGTATAAATACAAGTTATATTGAAAATTTTAAATCTTAAATTTTTTCAAACTTTACCTTAGGGTTGAAACTGTTAAATCACTATTATGAATCAAAATAATTTTTTTTTAAATTTTTGTGCTTTTTATTATACAAAATCTGTAATTTTCTGATTTTTTTTTTTACGGAGAAAATACATATAATAATTAATTTTGTGAATGTTGGCTATTCTACGCCTTTCTTATGATTAAATTTAAAATAAAATATTTCAGGGAGAGGCATAAAAACAAAAAAAGAATTATTGAAGAATGAATTCATCACCTATTACCATGGAGTTCATCGGGAAAATGTTGAAAATGAAAAGGATCATTATTATTTCGAACTGCAAATTGGAAGAAAACGAACTTAGTTAGTTCATATATATATATATATATATATATATATATATATATATATATATATATATATATATATATATATATATATATATATATATATATATATATATATATATATATTATACGGTTTTTCAAAGCCAATAATTTTAAAATACAGCTAAACACTTACTATGTGATTTCTAATACTTATTTTTAATTTATTTGCAGTATTGATGCTTCTAAAGAAGATATTAGTTTCGGAAGGTTATTCAATGATAACCATAAAACACCAAATGTTCATGTTAAACCTGTACAAGTTGACGGTCTAATGTACCCTTGCTACTTTGCAAGTAGAAACATAAAACCGTTCGAAGAGTTGGAATACAACTATGGAGGTCCAGAAGACTCTTATTTCTGGAGTAAGATTTTATATATATATATGTATATATATATATATATATATATATATATATATATATATATATATATATATATATATATATATATATATATATATATATATATATATATATATATATAATAAAATTATTTTTAATAAAAAATAAAAATTATACTGATAAAAATTAGCTACTGTTATTATATTATTATTATTATTATTATTATTATTATTATTATTATTATTATTATTATTATTATTATTATTATTATTACTATTATTAATTACTTCTAGGAAATAATTCAATCAGTGAGATGAAAAGAAGGAAAGTTGAAGATGGAAATCTGTTGCAGGGCAACAATGTTAAGTCAACAGAAAATGAAATAGTAAGTATAGTTTTCTTTCGCTGTAGAGATATCTGTTCACGTCTCTTACTTTATAAGAAAATGACTTAATTTGATTTATAGTTTAATATATTGAATTTTAAATGTGTTATGAGCTGAGAATAAAAATTACCATCGGTTCTATTCAAGTTTCTAAATTTCAAAAAACTGATATAGATGAGTAAACGAATATAAAAGTAGAAAACCTTTCCTCATTTAATGACATTTCTGCAAAAAATGTGCCGATTTTGAGAATGACGACTTCGATTAATCGTCCCATCGCTAGTTTCTATATAAAATATTTTCATAACCACAGACATTTCCACTGAAATAAAGGCAAAAATAGCAAGAATTTATTTTAAAAATTTATAATTATTTTTTTCCTTATATTTCAACAAGATGGCAAGAGAATTAAGGAAGAAGAAGAAAGTGCTGTCTTTATCATCTGAAACTGAAAGGGCACGAATTGCAATTATAAACAAGATAAATGCTCCTGAATATCTTGCCATTTATAATGACGAAAACAAAGGTAAGGTTTCATTAGATTAGTTCAGAATTTAAGTATAATATCAGAGCTTATTTTCCCTTTGAAAATTTTTTAATTAAAGTTTCATTTTTTTGTTAACCCTTTAAGTTCTACGAGTAGAAGTGTTGGATTTTTTTTGGGGAATTTTTTGCGGTTGTATTTTTTAAAAATTATGTAAATGAAGGGTTCCATAGATAGTTTTGACTTTTTTACATTAAAAATTTAGAAATTAATAAACTTTTCAGTTTCGTCATGACTTTTGAAGTAATAAATAGTATAACAGATTTTCATAAAAAAAAAAAAAAAAAAAAAAAAAAAAAAAAAAAAAAAAATAAATATTATATATATATATATATATATATATATATATATATATATATATATATATATATATATATATATATATATATATATATATATATATATATATATTTAAAATAACAATGTAAAGAGATAATGCAACATGAGCTGAATTTTTTTAATGAAAAATCTAATGAAATTATAAGTTTAAAATTATTATTAACGTTCCGATCATATTGAACAACCATTATCAAGACACTGCAATAAAAAAATTAATAATAAGATATTAATAAAAACTAATAAACATATAATTAACATTAATAACTAATAATGAATAATAAATAATCAATGCAAAAAAGAAACGACATATATAACACCAGCAAAATCATAATTATTAAGATAATTTATTTATTATTTTTTAAGTTCAGACCAAGAATATTTATCTTGTTCACATGTGAAACGTGAGAGCCGTCGAATGAGATAAGAAAGTTTGGATGTGTTTTTGAGAGAGAGATGTGAAGTTGATTTTCATGTTTTATAATTCATAGTTTTCATTATATCCAGCCATCCCTTTTCATTCCTTTCATTATCACTTTCTCTACTTATATTTTATATGTTGTCCATTCATTTCATCCATTTAATTTTGCAACTGCTTCTTATTTAATTATATTGTGTTTATATGAGAGAGAAAAAAAAACAATTTAAAATAAAATATTTCAGGGAGAGGCATAAAAACAAAAAAAGAATTATTGGAGAATGAATTCATCACCTATTACCATGGAGTTCATCGGGAAAATGTTGAAAATGAACATGATGATTATTATTTCGAACTACAAATTGGAAGAAAACGAACTTAGTTATATATATATATATATATATATATATATATATATATATATATATATATATATATATATATATATATATATATATATATATATATATATATATATATATATATATGTATATATATTTTACTGTTTTCCAAAGACATTAATTTTAAAATATAGCTAAACACCTAATATGTGATTTCTAATACTTATTTATAATTTATTTTCAGTATTGATGCTTCTAAAGAAGATATTAGTTTCGGAAGGTTATTCAATGATAACCATAAAACACCAAATGTTCATGTTAAACCTGTACAAGTTGACGGTCTAATATACCCTTGCTACTTTGCAAGTAGAAACATAAAACCGTTCGAAGAGTTGGAATACAACTATGGAGGTCCAGATGATTCTTATTTCTGGAGTAAGATTATATATATATATATATATATATATATATATATATATATATATATATATATATATATATATATATATATATAAAATAAAAAAATTTTTTAATAAAAAATAAAAATTATACTGATAAAAATTGGCTACTGTTATTATTTTTATTATTATTGTTATTATTGTTATTATTATTATTATTATTATTATTATTATTATTATTATTATTATTATTATTATTATTATTATTATTATTATTATTATTATTATTATTATTATTACTATTATTAATTACTTCTAGGAAATAATTCAATCAGTGAGATGAAAAGAAGGAAAGTTGAAGATGGAAATCTGTTGCAGGGCAACAATGTTAAGTCAACAGAAAATGAAATAGTAAGTATAGTTTTCTTTCGCTGTAGAGATATATGTTCAAGACTCTTACTTTATAAGAAAAATGACTTAATTTGAGTTATAGTTTAATTAATATATTGAATTTTAAATATGTGTTATGAGTTGAGCATAAAAATTACAATCGGTTCTATTCAAGTTTCTAAATTGGAAAAAACCTTGGTTGTTAGAAATTTCTTAAAAATTCATCTCCTTCGTATCCCCACTTGGGAAATCTTTCACAGTAACTCTAACAGAAGGACAAAACCAATTGTGTATTCTAAACTAAACCTACCCGCAATTATGCCATTCTATCTTCAAAGTAATTTGCTTTCATTTATCAATCTTGATTTCTTCTTTTCTGAGTAAGAAACTTTATTTTATAAATGATTACCGTAGTTAATCAAGCTTATTTTTTTTCAGACAATGAGTCAGTCTTTTACATCAAATTTGAAAAATAAGTCAAGAAAACATATCCAAAGTGTAGTGGAAGAGGAAATCAACTGCAAAATTCCTAATTCATCAACGACTAATAAAACTCAAATTGTAGAAGAGCTCAGCGGTGAAATTCATTCAGATACAGTTATTGAAACTTGTCCTTCTGAAAAACCCAATTATAATACTCATTTTGGTGGCGAATCCAGTGATAAAACTATACCTGCAAAAAAATCAGGTAACGAAGAACTCATTAACGGACTCCAGATAATTGTTGTTTTGTTTCCAATAACTTTAAAAGTGTATGGTGCACATTTCACAATTTCAGATGAATTTACACAGTATTCCATACTAATCGGATATTATTAATCTGATCACGTTTAGCATAGGATAATCTGAAAATGCTTCATTTTTGAAATATAATTTGATCATTCAGTACTATATTGCTGCATAACAAAATGTTTTTATTTTTTTATTTTTTTAGCGGTTTCTGGCAATAATCTGTTATTCAAATATTTTTAAATAATTTAAGAAATAAGCCATATAACACATTTTTTTCAGATAAAGGTCTCGAAGGAAAAATGGAGATCGTGATGAAATTCATTGCCACATATATGAAAAGGGATGAAAGCGATAAAATACAGATGATAAAAGATAGAGAAGAAATATTAAAAATTGAAGAAGCACAAATGAAGAAAGATAGAGAAGAAAGATTAAGAAAAGAAGAAGAACGAAAAGAAAGAAGAGATAGAGAAGAAAGATTAAAAAAAGAAGAAGCACAAATGAAGAAAGATAGGGAAGAAAGAATCAAAAAAGATGAAGCAGATAGAATACAAATGATGAAAGACTGGGAAGAAAGAATAAAATATGAAGAGAAAATGAAGAAAGATAGAGAAGAAAGATTAAAAATAGAAGAAATACAAATAAAGAAAGATAGAGAAGAAAGATTAAAAAAGGAAGAAGCACAAATGAAGAAAGATAGGGAAGAAAGAATCAAAAAAGATGAAGCAGATAGAATACAAATGATGAAAGACAGGGAAGAAAGAATAAAAATGGATACTTTAGATAGAAAAAAACGCGGCGAAAGAGAACAAATACTATTTAACAAGCATCTAAATTTTATGGCCAATTTCTCTAGACAAATGCAAATGTTCTGCTTAACCCAAAACCAGAATTTTAATAAGATTGAACTGGTAAGTGTTACATTCATTAAATCACTAATATTTTTTAAATAAATTAATATTTCAATTTCCAGTTTTATTCAGTTCAGTTCTAAAGTATTTGTTATCTTTCATCAGTAAATTTGAAATTTTTTTATGATAGATATATCTCTTAAAATGCAATATTTCTTTTCATAATGGTTAGTTAAGTTATTAAGAAATTATATCTACTTATATTTGCTAGCAATCATTGTGTTGTATCTTTCTAAGCTTACACTCTATAAAATATTAAGTAATTATCTGAATCTCTGATTTAAAAGTGTCAGCTCACTTACAAATCAGCTATTTTAAATTTTTAATATCTATATATATATAATATATATATATATATATATATATATATATATATATATATATATATATATATATATATATATATATATATATATATATATATATATATATATATATATATATATATCTTAAGGGAGGTAATGGAATGAGCTACAATAACAAGAACATGATCAATTTCATTGGTATGTTATTGTTTTTTATTTATTTTTTATTTTTTTAACATTTAAGTTTTTGTTTATTTATTCAAATCTTTGGCCTACTCTTAGCATGCGGCGAGATCTCTTAAAATTAAATCCCATTTGAAGATATTTATTATGACCATTTTAAAATAATTTTTTGATATATTTTAATAAGATAATCGATATAATATTTAATAATTATAATATTTAAGTTTTCATTAGCAAAAATTTTAAAAATCAGTTCGTAATGTCCTAACCTTAGCATGCGTCGAGAGTATGAGGCCATAGGCATAGAATTCTTTTCAGTATGGTATTACAGGTTTGCAGCTTTTCGATTTCCCAATTATGATACTTTCCATTAAACAGTAGTTACGTTTTAGTAGATCATTTGTTAAACAAGATAATGTTTTCAGAAAATGAAAAAGAAGTTTCGCAAAACACAATTGTCCCCAGCACCTCTGAAATTTATGAAGAAACGACGGAAGAAATAGTTTCTTTCAACACATCTTGTCAGAACGTAGTTGGATCAGAATCTCAGATTCAGATTCCTCAGTTTCAAGGTGAAAAAGAAACTCACATGTTTTCATGTTCCTTTTAATATATAAAATTAATAATTTGATACACTTTCGGATTTATTTTTTCATTATTATCTGAAATAATGATTATAATTTCATAGAATTAAATAAAGAAAGCTATTTAAATTTTAATAATAGAAATATTTGCTCAAACTTTGATTAACAAAAGTGATTATTTTATTTTTCACATTTTAGAAAGCTATGAAGAAGTAATGACAAAAATAGGTCCATCCAGTAGCACGTCTAGTTTTATGTTAGCTGATCCAAACCCTCAGAGATCTCATCTTCAAGATGAAAAAAATGAACATCAGATAGGTCAGTTAAACATCGTATATTAAAATTAAGTTTTATTAGTTTAAATTTACATATGAATATTTCTTATTTCGGAATACTAGATGAAAAGCTTATATCTTTAGGTTTTCAGACGAAAATTTTAAAGCCTAAATTTTGTTCAGTATTTCTATATATATATATATATATATATATATATATATATATATATATATATATATATATATATATATATATATATATATATATATATATATATATATATATATATATATATATACATATATATGATCCTTTAAGCGAAATATGTTTATATTAAACAGTAGTTACGTTTTAGTAGATCATTTGTTAAACAAGATAATGTTTTCAGAAAATGAAAAAGAAGTTTCGCAAAACACAATTATCCCCAGCACCTCTGAAATTTATGAAGAAACAACGGAAGAAATAGTTTCTTTCAACACATCTTGTCAGAACGTAGTTGGATCAGAATCTCAGATTCAGATTCCTCAGTTTCAAGGTGAAAAAGAAACTCACATGTTTTCATGTTCCTTTTAATATATAAAATTAATAATTTGATACACTTTCGGATTTATTTTTTCATTATTATCTGAAATAATGATTGTAGTTTCATAGAATTAAATAAAGAAAGCTATTTATATTTTAATGATAAAAATATTTGCTCAAACTTTGATTAACTAAAGTGGTTATTTTATTAATCACATTTTAGAAAGCTATGAAGAAGTAATGACAAAAATAGGTCCATCCAGTAGCACGTCTAGTTTTATGTTAGCTGATCTAAACCCTCAGAGATCTCATCTTCAAGATGAAAAAAATGAACATCAGATAGGTCAGTTAAACATCGTATATTAAAATTAAGTTTTATTAGTTTAAATTTACAAATGAATATTTCTTATTTCGGAATACTAGATGAAAAGCTTATATCTTTAGGTTTTCAGACAAAAATTTTAAAGCCTAAATTTTGTTCAGTATTTCAATATATATATATATATATATATATATATATATATATATATATATATATATATATATATATATATATATATATATATATATATATATATATATATATATATATATATGATCCTTTAAGTGAAATATGTTTATATTAAACAGTAGTTACGTTTTAGTAGATCATTTGTTAAACAAGATAATGTTTTCAGAAAATGAAAAAGAAGTTTCGCAAAACACAATTGTCCCCAGCACCTCTGAAATTTATCAAGAAACGACGGAAGAAATAGTTTCTTTCAACACATCTTGTCAGAACGTAGTTGGATCAGAATCTCAGATTCAGATTCCTCAGTTTCAAGGTGAAAAAGAAACTCACATGTTTTCATGTTCATTTTAATATATAAAATTAATAATTTGATACACTTTCGGAATTATTTTTTCATTATTATCTGAAATAATGATTGTAGTTTCATAGAATTAAATAAAGAAAGCTATTTATATTTTAATGATAAAAATATTTGCTCAAACTTTGATTAACTAAAGTGGTTATTTTATTAATCACATTTTAGAAAGCTATGAAGAAGTAATGACAAAAATAGGTCCATCCAGTAGCACGTCTAGTTTTATGTTAGCTGATCTAAACCCTCAGAGATCTCATCTTCAAGATGAAAAAAATGAACATCAGATAGGTCAGTTAAACATCGTATATTAAAATTAAGTTTTATTAGTTTAAATTTACATATGAATATTTCTTATTTCGGAATACTAGATGAAAAGCTTATATCTTTAGGTTTTCAGACAAAAATTTTAAAGCCTAAATTTTGTTCAGTATATATATATATATATATATATATATATATATATATATATATATATATATATATATATATATATATATATATATATATATATATATATATATATATATATATATATGATCCTTTAAGTGAAATATGTTTATATTAAACAGTAGTTACGTTTTAGTAGATCATTTGTTAAACAAGATAATGTTTTCAGAAAATGAAAAAGAAGTTTCGCAAAACACAATTGTCCCCAGCACCTCTGAAATTTATGAAGAAACGACGAAAGAAATAGTTTCTTTCAACACATCTTGTCAGAACGTAGTTGGATCAGAATCTCAGATTCAGATTCCTCAGTTTCAAGGTGAAAAAGAAACTCACATGTTTTCATGTTCCTTTTAATATATAAAATTAATAATTTGATACACTTTCGGATTTATTTTTTCATTATTATCTGAAATAATGATTATAATTTCATAGAATTAAATAAAGAAAGCTATTTATATTTTAATAATAGAAATATTTGCTCAAACTTTGATTAACAAAAGTGATTATTTTATTTTTCACATTTTAGAAAGCTATGAAGAAGTAATGACAAAAATAGGTCCATCCAGTAGCACGTCTAGTTTTATGTTAGCTGATCCAAACCCTCAGAGATCTCATCTTCAAGATGAAACAAATGAACATCAGATAGGTCAGTTAAACATCGTATATTAAAATTAAGTTTTATTAATTTAAATTTACTTATGAATATTTCTTATTTCGGAATACTAGATGAAAAGCTTATATCTTTAGGTTTTCAGACAAAAATTTTAAAGCCTAAATTTTGTTCAGTATTTCTATATATATATATATATATATATATATATATATATATATATATATATATATATATATATATATATATATATATATATATATATATATATATATATATATATATGATCCTTTAAGTGAAATATGTTTATATTAAACAGTAGTTACGTTTTAGTAGATCATTTGTTAAACAAGATAATGTTTTCAGAAAATGAAAAAGAAGTTTCGCAAAACACAATTGTCCCCAGCACCTCTGAAATTTATGAAGAAACGACGGAAGAAATAGTTTCTTTCAACACATCTTGTCAGAACGTAGTTGGATCAGAATCTCAGATTCAGATTCCTCAGTTTCAAGGTGAAAAAGAAACTCACATGTTTTCATGTTCCTTTTAATATATAAAATTAATAATTTGATACACTTTCGGATTTATTTTTTCATTATCATCTGAAATAATGATTTTAATTTCATAGAATTAAAAAAAGAAAGCTATTTATATTTTAATGATAGAAATATTTGCTCAAACTTTGATTAACTAAAGTGGTTATTTTTTTAATCACATTTTAGAAAGCTATGAAGAAGTAATGACAAAAATAGGTCCATCCAGTAGTACGTCTAGTTTTATGTTAGCTGATCCAAACCCTCAGAGATCTCATCTTCAAGATGAAAAAAATGAACATCAGATAGGTTAGTTAAACATCGTATATTAAAATTAAGTTTTATTAGTTTAAATTTACATATGAATATTTCTTATTTCGGAGTACTAGTTGAAAAGCTTAATATCTTTAGATTTTCAAACATAAATTTTATAGCCTGAATTTTGGTCAGTATTTCAATATATATATATATATATATATATATATATATATATATATATATATATATATATATATATATATATATATATATATATATATATATATATATATATATATATATATATATATATACATTTATAGAAAATTCTCAGATTAGGAGGAAAGAGAAAACAGTTAAGCCTATGAGACCTTGTCTTTATTGCAAGAAACTGTTTACAAAAGTTTCTCAACACATCAAGAGAATACATGCAGATGAAACTGATGTAAAAAAGATGTTATCTCTTCCAAAAAAGGAACAGGATTCAGAAATGCTTAAGATTCTAAAACTTGGAGTGTATAATTATAACATTGATCTTTTGAAAAATGATAAAAGCGCAGAAGTTATGTGTCTGAGGAAGCAAAATATAAAAAAGGGAATAGTAATCTGTGAGAAATGTTGTGGTACATATGGTAAATCGAAATTTAATTCGCACAAAAAAAAATGCGAAGGTGGTTTACAAATAGTAGTTAAAGAGAAACCTAATGAAAATGGATTCTCTGAAAAGTTATTCAAAGAAAACATCCTAGATAAATTTAGAAAATCAAGTTCTGAAGCTACTAAATTATGCCGTACAAATCCAATAATTTTACAATATGGAAAAGATCAGTTTAACTCAATTGTAGCTCATCCTTCAAAAGAAGAAAGTAAGAAGAAACAAGTCATGGGATCAATGAAACTTTTAGCACGATTTCTTCTAAAGTTCGTGGAAATTGGGAAAAATAAGCATCCCGATATTTGTTATGAGGATTTTATTAACACAGATTATTTCCGAATTGTTGAAGAAACTATAATTGTTATTGCAATAAATAAAAAGAAAGGAAAAGTTCAACATTCTGTAAAGCTTCATTTGCAAGCTATAATAAATTCATTGATAGGTACAATGAGCTCAGATTATATTATAAAAAAAGATAAAGCTAAGAAACAATCACTTTTAGATTTTAAAGAATTGTTTACACAAAGTTCAAAAACTCTATTTAAAGTTGCTCAGGCCCACGTAAAGTTGGACCGAACTAAAGAATTACGCAAGCCTATGCTTCTTCCGCTGGAAGATGACATAAAACTTTTGAAAAATTATATTTATAAAGAAATATCTAAAATTAAAATGTTGAATGAATGGACAAAAGAGGTTTTCATCAGAGCTAGAAGGTTATCAGTATGCTTTCTAACTTTCCTTAATGCACGAAGGTCAGGTGAAGCCTCCGCTTTAACGATCGAGGACATTAATGAGGCCCGTGAAAATAAATGGGTCGACACTCAAAGACTAAAATCATCGGTAAAAAGTTCGGCACAAAAATCGCTCGTTGATAATACTAAAGTCGCATTTTTATATGGCAAGGGAAACAGGCTCGTAGCTGTAACTATTCCAGTCGAAATAATTCCAATAATTGAAAAGTTAGTCGATCCGAATATTAGAACAATGTGTGACATCGATAAAAATAATAAATACGCATTTCCATCTACTGGTAAGTTGTTAATTTTTTTAATCACCATTTGTTTTCAATAATAGTAATAAAGTTTATCATATATATATATATATATATATATATATATATATATATATATATATATATATATATATATATATATATATATATATATATATATATATATATATATATATATATATATATATATAGGTAATAGTCAAGGTCACGCGTCTGGTTGGCACGAAGCTTCTGAAGTGTGCACTAATGCAAAGCTCAAAAATAACATAACAGCAGATAAGATGCGTCATAGAGCAGCAACAATATTTGGAGGAATGGATGTATCAGAAAATTTTAAAAATTTGATTTATGAACATATTGGACACTCAAAAGAGATTGATAGGGGAATATATTCGGCACCTCCAGCAAATGACACAATGCTAAAAATCGCCCCTCAACTAAATAATATGATGTACTTAGGTAAGAATTTTCTTCCCTAAATTATTATTATTATTATTAAAATTATTATTATTATTACTAATATTGTTATCATTATTATAATAATAATAATAATAATAATAATATATTATTATTATTATTACTATTATTATTAGTTATCATTATTATTACTATCATTATTATTATTATTATTATTATTATTATTATTATTTTGCAAATTAATTATAATTAAATAAAGTATTTTACAAATATACATATTATTTTAATCTTAAAAAAGATACAGTTAATGTAATTCTAATATGAAATACCAACAATTCTAAATAAAAGAGCGAACATTTAAATACGTTTTTTAAAACCATATTTATATAACATTCTATATATTTTATTTAAATTTTTAGACACACCTACAAATTTTGAAGAATCTTCGTCAGACGAAGGAATTCTTGACACTCAAGGTAAGTTAGTAATTTTTAATGTTTTATTTGATAGTTTAACTTTTATTAAAATTCCTATAGTTGATTTGAAGTAAATATGAAGATATTTTATTTATAACTGCAAAAATTTTATTATGTTGATTAGCTGAGTCTTTTTAAGAAATTATTTTTGCAATTCTCAGTTATCACTCAAAAATATATTATTTTTCAGAAGTAGTTCATTTTTCAGGTACATTTCAAACTCTCAATCAAACTACATCTGAATGGGAAAATGAAACTACCACTGGTAAGAGGGTCAATGTTTTACTTTTATATTTTAAAATGAATTCATATAGAATAGATTTTTTGTTTTTACTTTGAGTAATTAAAATATTAATATTCTTTAACTAATATTTGTATTTCGCAAATTTTTTTTTTTTTTTTTTTTTTTTTTTTTTTTTACTTTTATATTTTAAAATGAATTCACATAGAATAGATTTTTTGTTTTTACTTTGAGTAATTAAAATATTAATATTCTTTAACTAATATTTGTATTTGCGCAAATTTTTTTTTTAATCCCAGAAAATACTGAAAATTCTTTACGAACGTCTCAGGATTCTACATCTAGAGAAAATGATTCTTCTTTTCATAGTAAGATACAGTAGTAATATTTAAAAGTGAATTATTTGAAATTTTAATATTTTTTAAATATATTTAATTTAAAATTTTGAATTTAATTAAATTAGAAATGTAGGTGTTCATTAAGTTAATTACCTGATACTTTAAAGCAATTATTGTTCTATTATAAAATCCTCAAGTTCTAAATTATTTTTTAAAAAAAGGAAAATTTCTTTCCTTTATTCAGTTAAAATCTTAAACTTAGAATTAGAATGAAAGAACCTTGAAATACTGTTTATCAGAGTTGTTTTAAGGTTATTTTATCTGCTAAAGTAAGTTTCTTTTCAAATCTAAATTATTTCCATAAATAATGTGTTTTTTTCATCATAAATAATTGAAAATTTTGAAAAAACTTAATTTCAGAAGTCTGTCATAAGAGAAAATACAACAAGTGGAATCTTCAAGATACGGAGACAATCCTTGAATATTTTTCGGAATCTATAGGAATGTCTGCTATTCCAAGTATGTAATCTTTATTGGTACACTTGGCTCTGTGTGTTCAGTTCTATTATTATTATTATTATTATTATTATTATTATTATTATTATTATTATTATTATTATTATTATTATTATTTTTATTATTATTATTATTATAATTATATCCACCTCTTTTACCTTCGTGGTAGGACTTTGACTATCAATAGAGTCTATCTTGTCAGTGTTTCAATGCTGGTCTCCAAGTTATATTTAAACTCCCAGGTAGAGTTTTCTTTTAGAAATAGCATGAAATAATTTGTTTCCCTGCCATACTCTTTCTCCTCTTATTAAATTTTGAGCTCTCCCAATTATTTCTTCATGTCTAAGTTCATATTTTTGGAATGACGTTAAGATGGAAACCTCTTTTTTTTAGCTTTAATATTTCCATTTCTAATCTGAACTTCCATGGTTCTTTTTTCTTTTTTTCCTGCTCTTTTTACATCCTACTTGACT
>SEYY01020534.1:30000-32500 GCA_009176605.1 Armadillidium nasatum | reverse complement strand
TACCACGGACCCAGTTATATATATATATATATATATATATATATATATATATATATATATATATATATATATATATATATATATATATATATATATATATATATATATATATATATATATATATATATATATATTTCACCTCTGTTGGGCAAAGGACAGAGACCTACTAAAAATTCCATCAGAGTTAGGGACAAAATCAGAAATCTGGTCAAGTTTGAAGGGTGTAAGTCATAGAAAGTTAGGAAAATAAATGAAGGAATTGTGGTCAAGACTTTATCAGTACAGAACATATATGACTAAGCATTGCGGTTAAGCCTGGGATCAGAGAGTTGGAGAGGGAGGATGAGACTGTGCATAATGTCGTGTAGCACGATTCTATCTTAATGAAGGAGGTATGCGACGGAAGAGTTTAGAAGAGCAATGCAAATTGTAATAACGATAGTATAGAGAGAGCGACGCAACAATTCGACGGGCAGAGACTGGAGAGAGTGAGAACGGAAAGAGTTATAATATATTATATATATATATATATATATATATATATATATATATATATATATATATATATATATATATATATATATATATATATATATATATATATATATATATATATATATATATATATATATATATATATATATATATATATATATATATATATATATATATATATATATATATATATATATATTATATATATATATATATATATATATATATATATATATATATATATATATATATATATATATATACATATATATATATATATATATATATATATATATATATATATATATATATATATATATATATATATATATATATATATATATAATATATATATATATATATATATATATATATATATATATATATATATATATATATATATATATATATATATATATATATATATATATATATATATATATATATATATATATATATATATATATATATATATATATATACATATATATATATATATATATATATATATATATATATATATATATATATATATATATATATATATATATATATATATATATATATATATATATATATATATATATATATATTATATATATATATATATATAAATATATATTATATATATATATATATATATATATATATATATATATATATATATATATATATATATATATATATATATATATATATATATATATATATATATATATATATATATATATATATATATATATATATATATATATATATAATATATATATATATATATTATATATATTATATATATATATATATATGAGGAATGTCCTATATTTCACGGCAGATTTGTTTCGGTCAGAGAGTCAATCTATCTGAGTCTTATCCAATTACAGAACGAAAATAGCAATGAAGAACGAGACAATCTATTTATTTATAATAACGTAAGTATTTGATTTGTCATAATAAATATTTAATTATAAAAATTGTTCGGAGTTAATCAAAAGTAGTGCGGTAGGAGGAGATAAAACTGGATAATGATTTTGGTTTCCGCCGGTCGATGGGGTAGTTTCATGGGTAAATTCCCTCCCCCATTTTATTTTTATCTTTATGTGTAAATTAATCATAGAAAAAAAGTTGATTAAGATTTGATTATTTATAGATATCAAAATTGTAAAAAAAAATTTAAAAAAATTAAAATTAAGTTTTTATTTTGTAACGCTAATTGATAACAGGTATGCAATTGCAACAGTGGCAACAGTTATTATTATTATTATTATTATTATTATTATTATTATTATTATTATTATTATTATTATTATTATTATTATTATTATTATTAATATTAATAATATATATATATATATATATATATATATATATATATATATATATTATATAATATATATATATATATATATATATATATATATATATATATATATATATATATATATATATATATATATAAAAGATCCAGATTTTATAAACTGTGGGTACTAATATAAATGGTTTTCAAAATTGTATGTATAATCAAGATAAATTCAAAAAAAAATATTTTACAGATAAGCCTCAAAAAATCGTGGTGCCATAATTAATTTGAAAATTTACTTTATGAGAATGAAATATTACAAATACTTAATTTAGTATAAATGTCTTCTTGTAATTGTAAAAAGGAAAATTGTTCATATGACAGCTAAATTAATGGTCAGTATAAACTCCTACACGTTTTTCATATTGCATAGTTTTAGCTGTATAATTCAAGTATACTTCAGAGTAGATTTTCTGTGAAACGTATATTTCCTTAAGCTGCTTGTACAATGTCAAATCTCGCAAATTTGGTTTCAAGAAAAGTTTACTATATTTGAGCAACTTGCATTGCGGAAATTCATAGCGGCTTCTAGATGTATAATTCAAGTTTGCTGCAGAGTAGGTTTCGTGAAGCATATATTTCCTTAAGCTGCTTGTACATAATGTCCAATCTCGCAAATTTAATTTCAAGCAAAGTGTACTATATTTG
>SEYY01020534.1:20000-22500 GCA_009176605.1 Armadillidium nasatum | reverse complement strand
AAAAATGAATTAAAAATATTTCAATTTATCGGAACCCTTCAATTGTGTTATTCAACTGAAACAGATTTAGTATATATATATATATATATATATATATATATATATATATATATATATATATATATATATATATATATATATATTATATAATATATATATATATATATATATATATATATATATATATATATTATATATATATATATATATATATTATTTATACTATATATATATATATATATATATATATATATATATATATATATATATATATATATATATATATATATATATATACTTATATATATATATATTATAATATATATATATATATATATAATATATATATATATATATATATATATATATATATATATATATATATATATATATATATATATATATATATATATATATATATATATATATGAGTGTTTGTGTGTTTATGCGTAATTGGTTGTTGGTTTTGCGTGAAAAGGGCAAAAAGTATCATTAATTTTAATGAAATTTGATCATGGTTAATTAAATAAATGATTCTTAATCGAAATGATTTCCATGTTTGAAGTCGTGCGATTCGTCTAATAAAAAAAAACAAGTGTTAAGCAATTTGTTTTCTTTGGTTTTTATGTGACTTACCACGGTTTGGTTTTTTTTTTTTTTTTTTTTCCTTCCTCGAAGGAGTATTTATACCATTTGTTTTATTATAATGTCTTTATTTTCTGTGAAATTGATGATCTTACTAATAAAGTTATTTGCAAGTATATATATATATATATATATATATATATATATATATATATATATATATATATATATATATATATATATATATATATATATATATATATATATATATATATATATATATATATATATATATTATATTATTATTATTATTATTATTTTTATTATTATTATTATTATTATTATTATTATTATTATTATTATTATTATTATTATTATTATTATTATTATTATTATTATTATTATTATTATTATTATTATTATTATTATTATTATTATTATTATTATTATTATTATTATTATTATTATTATTATTATTTTTATTATTATTCTTATTAATAATATTATTATTTTTTCCTAGTTTTCTCTTATGTTTTATCATCCTTATTATTTAAAATATCAAATTACATAGTTTTTAAATTCATTTTAAAGTAGAGTTTAGGGAAAGAAACTTTGCATTTTTTTCTTTTATTAATATAGTATTCAAAAGATGCAAAAATTAATATAATTTTAAAATAAAGTAAAAGATTTACAATATATATATATATATATATACTATTAGTTAAATATTACATTAACATTATAAAAATACATAAAACAATATTTCAATTCCATTTTTATAAATGCATACAGTATAATTATTATATATTATTATTATTATTATTATTATTATTATTATTATTATTATTATTATTATTATTATTATTATTATATTATTATTATCATAATAATATATTATATTATATATATATTATATATATATATATATATATATATATATATATATATATATATATATATATATATATATATATATATATATATATATATATATATATATATATATATATATATATATATATATATATATATATATATATATATATATATATATATATATATATATATATATATATATATATATATATATATATATATATATATATATATATATATATATATATATATATATATATATATATATATATATGATAGTGACATGTTTTATAAGGGAAGAAGGGTACATTTAAATCCTAAGGGCATGGTGCGCACTATGTTTTTAATGAAAGCAAGTTTTGTGGATGTCATTCTTAACTTCCTCCCCTTGGTTATTGAAACCTCACCCTTTTTTCTGCCATAAAAGTAGTGGAAGATGCATTAAATTTAACGTACTGACCTGTAGTATTAACATTAGGATTTGTATAAATGTTTTTGTTAAATCTTGCTTTTTGTGATGTTTGAGAACCTTCAGGGTTCTTCGGTTTGTTCAATAGCCAATAGTCATATCTCTACTCCTGACCCCAGGTAATAGCCCTCATTACCCATTCTCTTTCTTGAACGTCTGAGTCTTTGGCAATTTTGTCTAAAGCTATTTTAAGCATCGCTTCAAAATTTATTTTACCCGAAGTTGGCATTTTGAGTGTCTGATCCTATGAGAAGTTTTTTTTTTTTTTTTTTCAAACAAAAACTTTTCTTGAAACAAAAAATTTTTCTCAAATAGTTTCTTTTATACAATTGGTCCCTAATACTATAAAGGAAAAATTTTTTTATATATATATATATATATATACATATAAAAAACTCGTATAAATGATGGGACACAATGTGGGTATTTATAGCATTAGCTCCACGAATTGTGACGAAAAATATTTTGATGAAATAAATGATTTTAAAAGAAGACGACATAACTACAGTTTAAGAAGTGAAGACCGTAACTCTGCATTGCATAAACATAGAAAGGAAACTGATCCCATAA
>SEYY01020534.1:12500-15000 GCA_009176605.1 Armadillidium nasatum | reverse complement strand
TATATATATATAAATATATATATATATATATATAATATATATTATATAATTATAATATATAATATATAATATATATATATATATAGTGATAACGGAGCTCCGTCCGACACTCGGAAAATATTCCAAATTGGGAATAACACATGGAGTGTTTTTTACATTTGGCTTGCGTTTTCCTACGTTGTCCTACGGTTCGTACTTTTCACTTCAGAATTTAAATACATTTTTGACGATTTTGAAAATATTCCTCCTTCTCCACCTCTCTAACTCATTTATGTCTTTATGCGTAACATTGTAGTAACTTCTAATGTCTTTACTGCTCTCTCAGAGCTTAATGCAATGAATTCAGACTGTCCTGATGGTATCCTTCCTGTAATTCTGAAGCTTCTGACCTTGCACCAAGGCTTGGTAATCTATTTCCATATTCTCTTAATTCTGGAAACGTACATTCATTCCGCCTGTAACAAATATGGGGAACCACTCTCAGTCCTATTAACTATCGTCCTATTTCTTTAACCATGGTTCTTTCTAAAGTTTTGAACCACCCTTAATAAGGAGTTTTGAAAAGGTCTCAGTTCTTCTAATCTTATCTCAGTTCACCAGGATGAATTTTGTAAGGAACGCTCTACTGGGGATCTTTTCCTTCTCCTAATTCTTGATTCTGTGCTCATCTGTATTTCTGAAAATCTTTTGCTATGAAGCTAGACGTTTCAAAAAGGGTTCGATAGAGTCTGTCACAAAGTTCTGATTACCAAACTTCCCTTTCGAAACCTATCATTCTCTCTGTGGTCTTCTCTTTGATCTCCTTTTCAGTAGTTCTATAGCAACTTTATTGCGAGTAAAGTAAAATGGTTGCGTTTCTATCTCAAAACTGTCTGCATTAAAATGGATACTGCTAATCTTAACTCTCTAGTTGCATTCTATCTCTTACATTGTCTGTACAACTCTCTGACTCTAGACCTAACTGATATGCTCAATTTTTTATGTACTTTACCAATAAAGTCTAAAATATAATTCATTTATCTATTTTCTCAACAAATTTGAATTGCGTACCTTTAATCGATGTTTATCGGGACATGTCGTTCATTAATTAAGCCCTTCATCCGGAAAATTTCCAAACTCTTGTGGAAATTGAGGAGATGTAGTACCGGAGCAAAAAGAAATTGGTATTAGCAGGAGACAGATTCGAGGCAAAAAGTAGTTTTTTTTTTGTTTTTTACCATAAATTATCTATGCTGGAGCTGGAACGGAACCTAGATAATTTTAAAATGATGAAACCGGAACCGGAGTTAGAACCTTCAGAGAAAGTTACCAGATTATAATTATTATTATAATTGTAATTATTATTATTATTATTATTATTATTATTATTATTATTATATTATTATTATTATTATTATTATTATTATTATTATTATTATTATTATTATTATTATTATTATTATTATTATTATTATTATTATTATTATTATTATTAAATATATTATATAAGGTAATCTTTGTGAACTACCAGTGTTTATACTTATATTCATTCATGTTCCCACATCCAACACGAATCTCATGAATATCTCCAATAGAGGAAACGTCACGATTTAATTCCAATTAATAACTTCGTACCCTCAAGCGCAATTCTATTATTATTATTATTATTATTATTATTATTATTATTATTATTATTATTATTATTATTATTATTATTATTATTATTATTATTATTAAAATTATTATTATTATTATTATTATTATTATTATTATTATTATTATTATTATTATTATTAATTATTATTATTATTATTATTAATTATTATTATTATTTATTATTTATTATTATATTATTATTTATTTTTTTTATTTTTTTTTATTATTTTTTCTTATTATTAGTATTATTATTGCAATTATTATTAATTTATTATAAATAATATTATTAGAGTTTTATTATTATCATTATTATTTAATTAAAATAATTATTATTATTATTATTATTATTATTATTATTTATTATAATTATTATTATTTATTATTATTATTATTATTATTATTATTATTATTATTATTATTATTATTTTAGAATGAATAATAGTTGACCATTTTATATTGTCGTGTTAATATTACCGTAAGAAAGTCGTAAATTGAGTATTGGGTATAAATAGTTGTCGCACGCAAGAGTAATGTTATTTTAAATTAGTAATTATTATTTATTTACATTAATAAAATTATTACTTTTTTATATATATATAATATATATATATATATATATATATATATATATATATATATATTATATATATATATATATTATATATATATATATAAATATGTGTGTGTGTGTTGTTGTTGTTTTGTGCGTGCGTGAGTGTTTTTGTGTGTTCGTATGTGTCTGTGTGTTTGTGTGAATAAAGATAAGAACAAGAACACGTAAAAAGAGGCAATAATAATCACAAGGGACTACCAAGACTATTCCAACCAAACTAAGGTAGATAATTTGCCAGCACAAATATACATG
>SEYY01020534.1:5000-7500 GCA_009176605.1 Armadillidium nasatum | reverse complement strand
GGTTAAGAAATAAAACTCTTCCGACAAGGTTTAAAATCCTTTTTATTTTTTATTAAAAAAAAAAAAAAAAAAAGGGAGGCGGAAAAGAAAAGGGTCAAAAACATCATTTCTGAATTTCGATTTATGCATATTTAAAGACCATTGATGCATAAAAATGGTTAAACAGTTCTAATTAATTATTTTTTATAAATATGTATATAAGTCACTGACCTGCGAATACACTCACGCATACATATATTACATACATACATACATACATACATACATATATATATATATATATATATATATATATATATATATATATATATATATATATATATATATATTATATATATATATATATATATATATATATATATATATATATATATATTGAAAAAATAAATAACTGAAATATGTTCCAGATTTTATCAGTGGAGTGCATATAAGATTGAGCATAGCAGTTAAGTCTTGGTAAGAGATATGGATAGAGAAAAGATAAGGTTGGGTTAGAAAGATGAGTCCCACAAGCTCTCCTCATAGGAAGACGTATGGAACTTGAGATTGCAGAAGAGCAGTGTCCAATGGAATAACTAAATTATGAAGGGAATGATGCAAAAGTTTGGCAGTTGGAAAGAGATTAGAGATAATTAATATGAATAGGAGAATTTACATGTCGAAAAGCCCTTTACTCTTCTTTATCAAAAAGAACAATATTGAGAGGAATCGCCTCAGAAGTGTGAGGTGTACTCCATACAGGGTGCGAACAACAAACACTCCCATTATTAAAATCAAAGCAACTGCATGGGATGGTGACAAGAAGTTCCGAAGGCGCATTAGTACACCCAACCTTTTAGAATTTTATTTAAAAGAGAGATAATTAAGAACATTAAAAATAGAAGTTTGGGTTGAGCGTTTTCGAAGATGGCATTATAGAATTGTGGAATATTGTGACAGGATAGAGAAATGAAGAAACTTTATTTTCGAGATATTGAAAACTAACATTTTTTTATGACCTAACTAGAGATATGAAAAAGAGGAGAGGTCAGTTGTTCTAAGACCACTCTTCGAGCATCAACTATTAATGTTGAGTGGGTCTTCCTTCAAATTCGGGAGAAAAATAATAGTTGGAGTCGTCAGCATTAAAAAAGCAGATAAGAAACAAAGCAAAAGATAGATCATTGAATAAATGTAGAAAGAGAGTTGGTGATATAACAGAACTTAAGGAACACTACTGTTGATTGATTTTAAAGATGAACGTTGGCCTGCTACAACAGCTGCTATAGAACGACCAGAATGAGAGAAGATCACAAATAGAAGGATATATACCGAAAGAGGGAAGGTTGTAAATCAAAGCTTTGTGCCAGACTTTGTCGAAGGTTTTTTTTTATATGTCCAGCGACTCAGCAAAAGATTCATCGCTAAGCAGAAAAGCAGAAGATTCAGCGAGGGAAGATTCACCGCCAAGCAAGGAAGAAGATCACGCACGGGTTGAACTTTCCATTCTGACGATAAGAGAGAAGACTATAAAAATTGAGATTTTTCCAAATCTTCCTACTAAAGAAAGATTCGGAATCTTCAGAAATATTAGAGGGTTGAAAGGGACCCTCTCTTTTTTTTGGGGTACAGGATGAAGAGTGCACATTTCCAGCAAAAGGGAAAGGTTAAAGTTGGTCCATAATAATCTATATATATATATATATATATTTATATATATATATATATATATATATATATATATATATATCAGGATGCTCGGAAACTAATTGGGTTTTTTCACCTCTATGAAATATGGATTCAGCCAATGAAGTCAGAACCAAGGGTGAATGGGAGGGAATTGTCTAGAAATAGTTTATCATTTCTTCTATCCGCCTGTGTGTCATTCATAGTTATATTGGTAATTAACCCCTTTGGAGGATAAAAACTTCCGGAGTGAGGCTTGTTGAATATGTCACAATCGCCATCTTTAAACTTTTAAAACCACAACTCACATGTAGGAGCTCTCACTGCATCCGGATACACATCACAAATGTTGTTCATTGCTTCTGTATCAGCACTTTTCCTTCGAAACTCATACAGTATGCAATAGCGAATATGTTGTTTTATAAAGCCCTTATGCTCCGTGTGGCTCATTACCAAAATGACTATAAATGACACAGCCCAATAGAAGAGATGGTATGCAATTTCTAGACAATTCCCGCCCATTCAACCTTGGTTCTGACATCGTTAGTTGAATCCCTATTTCATAGGGGTGACAAAACGCAATTACTTTCCGAACACCCTTTTATATATATTATATATATATATTATATATATATATATATATATAATATATATATATATTATATATATATATATATATATATATATATATATATATATATATATATAGTTTGTGAGTGTGAGCTTGTAATTTTGCTTTCAACCATTTTTATAATTTTTATTCATAAATTATATTAATAAATCATTCACGAATGCGTGAAGATAAATGTTAGAGACAGACAGACAGACAAACATA
>SEYY01020533.1:45000-53026 GCA_009176605.1 Armadillidium nasatum | reverse complement strand
TTAAGAGAGGACGTATCGAAAGAGGCCCTAGATCCGGCAAGGCCTCTACAAGAAGGGGCTTGAGATCCGGCCCCGCTTGTTGCTCCGGAACTCATGGTATCAACAGTGACATTTGTAGAGTCGCTGATGGCGACGGTGTCAGAGGACCCAAGACTATCGCAAGCAGACCAACTTCGAACACTCATTGAGCGGGAAGTCCTACATTGAAGAAAAAACATTCTAAAATATAAATTTTAATCAGTTTAGTTTGTGACATTGCATATGCCGAGAAATCTTACCCAGATGATTGCCGGGCCGATCCAATAGATTGGTAAGATATATTATCAGGGTTATCCCGATGGCGAGGTCGCCGAACTCCTGAGACCACTACTCTGTGATTACGGTTTCTGTGATTATGAGGTGGACCATACCTTCCCATGTTAGTCATATGGTCAAATAAGGCTGGTCTTTGACGTACTGCTTCCTCATAAGTAGGAGGAACTCCCTGATTGTTCTGCAATAGCTATATATATATATATATATATATATATATATATATATATATATATATATATATATATATATATATATATATATATATATATATATATATATATATATATATAGGGGAATGTTAGCTTTTAATATTGTATCCTTCATTTCTGTCATTGCACAATAATATTGTCTTACGTTCCAATTTTTTTTCCCTTTAATCCCAATTTCATTAACTATTTTTATTTGAAGGTGAAAAAGTGAATCTTTTCTTTAATTATGAAGATTTCATGTAATAAATTAAAACTAAGTAATATGAAAACCATTATTTCAAAAAAATCTAACCTCATCGGGAAAAGCAATAAGAGCCACTCTATCTGGATCATGCTCTGTGGGAATGTGTGTCTGTGCTTGAGCTCCTACTGGAGGAAGAGTTGGTGGCGCAACTCTAGGTTGAAGCTCATTCCCACTTCCACTGCTTCGAAGTCGAACTAATTTTGGGCTTACAGCTCGATGATAGACTAACAAAAAACATGAAATAAGGAAGAAATTTAATAATCAATTTGAAATATATAAAGAAAGAGGTTTAAATTATAATACTTATTTTTGTCACAATTTTATGACAAGAGAAAATTTTGAAGAGTTATTGTTGCAATATTTTAGAAAATTAAGATGGAAGAAAAATAACAATATAAGTACTGTATCATAAATTTAAAGCTTCTGGATAAATATTTCACTATTATTATTATTATTATTATCACTGATCATTTGCACATGAATTTTCAGGTGAGAAAAAAAAATAAAAAGGCTGGACAATCAAAAAGTTGTTAGATCCTTTTCCTAAGCGTTTCTTAATGAAATTTTTTTTTTTCCTCTTTAATAAGAAGAACTGAAATAACAAAGACTAGAAAGACGTGGCTCTTATTTTAAATTGTCCTGACATAACTTGACAGATTACTGAAGTACTGATTTCAAGGTTAGGGACATTAAATGTCTCAATGCTTATCAAAATAAGAATGTTAGACTGTTTATGGCTAAAGTTTGACAGTTAAATCTTTAATTCACAAATTATTAAAGGAAAAAGACAACTATACAGAGTTTCCAACTATTTTGTTTTAAAGACAAAATTAAAATAATTAATATCGATAGAACAATCGTGTATCCCAGATAGCAAGAAAGAGTTTTTTATGAAAGGCAAGACTTTCAGAAAGGAAATACTACAAGAATTAAAAAGTCTCAAATAATTAAAGTGATGAAGGATGTTTCAAACATAAATGGAAAATCTTTTGAAAATCATAATACTATATTATAATCATGAATGACCAGTTGAAATGATGTTCATCCTCTAAGATTGTCAAGAGAATTAGTTTGGTTAACGTTAATAATGAAAATAAAATGTAAAATAATTACTTGTCACCAGTAACTACAAGCTCTAAAACTAAAAATACTAGCCATATTTTATTTTCATTCAAGATTTATATAAAAATTAAATAATTAAAGAATCATAGATTTATCAATCACAGAACTAAGAGCTATACAATGATTATGTAATAAACTTACGCAACAGTGCTACTAATAAAAAGAGTACAGCAATGATTCCACTTATGGCTGCTACTAGCAGTGTATGAATGCTAAACTGAGCTCGATTTTCATTCTCACCTGCAATGAATAAAAATAATACTACACTATAATACTTTTAAAAAATAATTAATGATTTCTATTAAATATTTTTTGTTTTGAAGCCAGAAAAATAAAAGTATGGATGCAAATACTCTAATATTAATTAAACTTGAAAAGGAAAATTAATAAAATTTGGAGCATCAAATGATATAAAAACTTTAATAGTTCAAGAATTAACAAGTATTAACTCAATCAAGGTTGATAAGAACATACCAGGAGTTCTTGGATTTAGTTGACAAATAGGAGCCATGCCTGGTATCCAACAACCATTATCTTCACATGTTAACACAGATGGACCAAGTAGTCTATAGCCTCTTTCACAAGAATAATAAACCTAAAAAAAATATTAAAGTATTAGTTATAACGAAAGTCATTTAATAGAGCATCCAAAAAACAACAAAGGATTCTAAATAAATAAAATGCACAAACTCACATAATCCACAAAAAAATTGTTAAGTTAAGGGCCATATATATATATATATATATATATATATATATATATATATATATATATATATATATATATATATATATATATATATATATATATATATATATATATATATATATATATATATATATATATTTTTAATGTTAAAACCTACTACATATAATAAGAATAAATATTGTAAGGTACTTCAAAGAAAAATATAAGCAAACATAAAGAAAATATTTTTGTAGTGTAGAAATCCAAAATTTCTTTTGAAGATTAAACTATTATAAAATTTAAAAAAAAACAAAATATTCCAATGTTGCTGCTAATGCTACTACTACTAATAATAATAATAATTTTTAAATGTTCTTTTTTCATCACACTTAATTATCAAAAATCAGTAATACTTTAGCCATTAATAATGATTCCTATTTCATAAAAATCTTATCAAAAAAAAAATATTACAAAAGATATTTTTTCTTGAAAACTCCAGCCAAGATTGTGCTTTCTGCAAATTAAAAAGGATGATATACATCTTACTAAGTATAATTTTTGCAGCTAATTTAGTCTTATTAGCAAATTAAAAAAAAGGATGTAGTCTAATTATGGTAGTTTATAAACTAACCAGATGACTACCAAGTGCGATAATATAATCTGCAGATAAAAAATATTTGAATGAATTCCAGCTTTGGAGAAAGAAAACTTCTTCACCAATCTTTTAAGCCCAAAATATTACTTTTACAGGTTTAACAACAGAAGTGAACCTCGTCCCAAACTTAAAAATCATTTAAATAAATAAGACTGTTGTAAGCAGAAATGTAATGCTTTTCAGTTAACATACAGAAAAACATACTTGCTCCAGCAATTTAATCATAATAATGTGGTTCTATCATTATTTATTAACACCTTCAAATGTTCACATAACTAGCGGCCACGTACACTATAGTGAATCCGTAATCAAATATTAAAAAGATTGATGTGATTTTTAATCCAAAATATTCATGACTTTTCCTCATAGCTTGTTATTTGAACCAAAATTAATTTTTATTTTTACTAAAAATAATGTATAAAAATAACTTTTCTGAGAGAACAATTTTACCTGTGATTTCAGAGGATAAGATGACGAAACCTCATAAATAAACCCATTAGCAATATTTGGAGGAGGAAGGCATGTCTTAAACTCTTCACACTGTGGAGAAGTTCCTCTCCATTCTCCCCTGCTGCAAGTGAGAGTATGTGCTACACATGGTGCAACAACATTCCTATAGCCAGGTCTACACCTGTACTCAACCATTGTTCCATGGACTGCAGAATCTGCTCCTACAATGCCTCGTATTAGTTTCCGATTTGATCCCCAAATATCAGGTGGTACAGAACACTTCTTGGAATCTAATAATAATAATAATAATAATAAATAATAATAATAATAATAATAATAATAATAATAATAATAATAAACTTTTACTTATAATCTAACACAAACATAGCATTTGGATTCATATCCGGAAGTGATGCAAATTATTGAATACTGTAAATTAACCAAAAATTAAATGTTATAAAACTTAAAAAACAACAACACTAATAAAAAATCAATTAAAATTAAAATCCCTGTATTAACCTCAAGTCAGTCTTAAATATTTTGGAAAACAGATTTATAAATTTGCAAATTTACAGTCCTTATAAAGAAAATAAATCTTACTTAAGATTTGTGGAGAGAGCACACACTCTGGCTGGTTCTCGGGAGTCCATTTACCAGTTTCGTCGCAAATAAACATGTCTGGTCCTTTGAGAAGGTAACCACTGTGACAAATAAACTGCAGACGAGCCCCAAGAGGGTAAAAACTGTCTGATGACTCAAACAATTCGATGTAGTAGCCATTTATTATTTCAACAGGTTGAGAACATCCACTGGTGACTATGAAAAATAATCATCAATTAGTAAAATTCTATAAAAATAAATTTATACTTTTGGGGTAACAAATTAACGTATCAAAATCATACAGAACAATTTATTAAAAAACATATAAAAAGCGTACTCATTTATATGTAGTTTGAACAATTCTTAAAATTCTGGTAAATGCAATTCTTCACTTTCCAATACTTGAATATATATTTTTGAAATGATTTAAAATTTATATTATTATTATTATTTTTATAATAATTAAGTCTTTATTTGGTTGAAAAGATGATAAAAGCTACTTTCGAATAAAAATGCATGAACATATATCTAATGAATAATCTACAAAATATATTACTTAGTAATATAAAATGCTAACAAAACATTAAAACATATACCTCAATAAAGAGATAAACATTAACAATATACTAGTGCAAAACATTAATAAGATTATAACCATAATTTAAACTTTAAACATTCCTACTCTCTCTCTCTCTCATTAAAAAATAAAATAAAATAATGTAAACATATGAAATTAGGGTATATATTAATATGCTATGGCTTATTATTATTATTTGTAGTAGCGGCGGCGGCAGTGGTGGTGGTGGTGGTGAGAATATTTCAAAAAAATTATATAGTTAGTATAGATGTGGATAAAAGAAGCATAAAGAGAACAAGTTGTCTTAAAGACCTTTTATTATTCTATGTATTATTATTTGGTTCCTGTTTATATTAATATTTATGATAAAATAATAGCGCAAGTTCTTAAAATGAAACATTTATTGTGTAAATGATCTTAGATAAACAAGATTTTTAAAAACAATTCTCCTTACCACACAAAGGAACTTTTCCTAGCCATTTTCCCATATGACATGTAAGTCTTGAAGAACCTGATGGATGAACCCAAAATCCAGGTTTACAAAAATATTCTAAAACTATTCCCTCTATAAATGTATCGACTTCAGTTTCAGAAACAATTTCAGTGGCAAGAAGATTTGATTCTTGGCCAAGGCCATCTACATCTACTGAACTTAGATTTTCAGGAGAACTGAAAATTTCTTCGTTTGTCTTTTTATGTGGATTAACTACACGGAATGACCCATGTTTAATAACAGGAGGCGTCCCACATTCCAATGCTATAAGAAAATACAAGATAGGTTAATTAATAAGTATATATATATATATATATATATATATATATATATATATATATATATATATATATATATATATATATATATATATATATATATATATATATATATATATATATATATATATACTGGCAAAACAACTTTTAATAATTGGAATTTTAATTAATTATACCATAATAATACTCAAAGAATATAGAATGAAATGAACTTTTTTGCTGAGTCATTCTGATTAGCTCTTTTTAATAGAATAATGGGTTAGTGAGCTTAATTAAATACCAATATCTGAAAATATACTGGATAGACTAGTTCCTATTATTCATTATAAAAAGCATAAACATTTTAAGTATTTAAGTATATATATATATATATATATATATATATATATATATATATATATATATATATATATATATATATATATATATATATATATATATATATATATATATATAATACTGGCAAAACAACTTTTAATAATTGGAATTTTAATTAATTATACCATAATAATACTCAAAGAATTTAGAATGAAATGAACTTTTTTGCTGAGTCATTCTGATTAGCTCTTTTTAATAGAATAATGGGTTAGTGAGCTTAATTAAATACCAATATCTGAAAATATACTGGATAGGCTAGTTCCTATTATTCATTATAAAAAGCATAAACATTTTTAAGTATTTGGCTAAAGCAATTTGACATACCTCTTTCATCCGCTAAAATTGTAGTGGGTTCACCAAGCTCAATAATAAATAAACATATTAAAATATTTATAAAATTAAAAATCTTCATGTTAATGTAAAATCTGAAAAAATAAGCATCATAGGCCTATATCAAAAAATAAATAAATAAAATTTAACAATTTAGAAACCAGATGAAATTCCTAGAAGTTAAAACTATAGTTTTACATGAATAAAAACTCTATAACAAAATAATAAATTAAATAATAACAGCCTAACCAAAATATAGCAGGGTTGGCAAAAACCCGTTTTTTTGAAAAAGCCCAGTGGGCCCGGGTTTTTTTTTTTTCATAAAACCCGAAAAAAACCGGGTTTTTTGGCTTTTTATCATTTTTCCTTTTTTTCAGCAATAAGCAATTTATAATTAATTTAATTTATTATAAAAATAATAATATAAAAAATGCCAAAGACTCTTGGATCCGGAAGAAAATTAGGAAATGAATGGATGAAGTTCTGAATGTCGAAGGCACAAGCAAAGTAAAGTGCAAATATTGCAATACTGAAATTAGCAATAAAATTGGAAGAATAAAAGTGCATCTGAAAAAATGTGGCAAACGTTTGTTATATTCTGACAAATCTAGTGAATCAAGTGCTAATACAACCGTAGAAAATATGGATCTTACAGATGTAGAAGGGGATTCACCTACTTGTTCGATGGCTTCTTCAATAAAAACATGGTTATCTGACACATCAAAAACTCAAAGGAAATTATCAGAATACACCATTAAAACGACAACTGCACAAAAAGAAATTCTTGACCAAAAAATATCAAAGTTTTTTTATGCTAACAATGTCTCATTTTTAAGTGTCGAATCGAAGTACTTTGTTGAAATGATACAAGCCTTAAGACCTGGATCTCGAAGAAATCTAGCAGGGCCACTATTAGACATAGCTCATAATGAAGTTGAAAACAATCTCAAAAGTCAGTTGAATGAAGTTGAAGGTAAAGTTTGCATAACATTATGCATGGATGGATGGTCCTCAGTAAAAAATGATCCAATCATTGCAACCTCTATGCACACAGGAAAGCAATCATTCTTGCTTAGAACAATTGATTCTGGATCTGATAAGAAAAATGCGGAATATTGCCTCAAATGTTTAAAGGAAGCTGTTGATGAAGTGAAGGAAAAGTACAACTCAAAAGTAATTATTTTATAAAATTTATAATTTTTAAATAATATAAATGTAATTCAGCTTGTCTATTATCTAAGCAGTAAATAATCTTTTCTTGGTTCTTGTAGGTTTTTGCATTTTGCTCTGATAATGAGGCCAAAATGAAACTATTGAAGGAGAAAATGAAGGAAGATGATGAACTTAAAACCATAATTTCATATGGATGCTCAGCACATTACATCAATTTACTTGAACAGGAAGTCACTCCAAATTCTGTTCTCAAATATATAATCCAAATCCAAAAATTTTTTAGGAATCATCATCAACCTCATGTAAGATTTTAAGGTGTTATAAGTTTATAACTCAGCAGTAAGTTCAGAATAAAATAAATTAGGTTTTTAAAGAATAATATATTGGATTTTAGTTATAAATCAAAATCAACCAAACAACCAAAATTACAATTAAACTACTGATTTCAATTTTTTTCAGGGATGGCTTAAAGAGAAAGGAGGACTGATGCCACAGATTCCAAATGATACAAGAT
>SEYY01020533.1:32500-42500 GCA_009176605.1 Armadillidium nasatum | reverse complement strand
TAATAATAATAATAATAATAATAATAATAATAATAATAATAATCCTGTGATTTGCCTGTCACACATTGGAAGTCTTAGAAACAAAAGGAAATACAAAATGTTATTAAATTTTTTGTAATAAGTCAAGAACCAGCATTTGAAACTAATGTACCCAGAAACTCATCCTCTGCAGAACTCTGAGAAAGAATGTAGCAGTTTCCTAATTTGACATGTTTGTTTATCATATATTCATATGTATATCACATGAATATTCATCTACAGGGGGACATAACCAACATACCCTCCCAACTATGAGTGGAGAAAAGTTAGGAATATCAAAATGCTCTACTGTTATAAACAAAATGTGGTAGTAGCCTGATTTGAAATGCTTGTGTATCATACATTTATATGTACAGTACATGAATATTCATCTTCAGGGGACATAGCCAGGATACCCTGCCAACCCATGAATGGAAGAAAGTTTATTCTCTCATGGTATATCATTATTGAATTTCAATATATCGATATTATGGATGAAAAAAAATGCCAAATTCTTAAATTTAAATTTAATTTTTTAATAATATACTATTATTATTTATTTAAAGTATATTTTATAATAAAGTAAATGTTTTTAAAATTATTCAAAGAAAATCTTTTAATCGGAAATTAACAATTTACAAGCTTGGTAGGATGAATCTGAAATGGTCACTTGATATAAATAAAAATTAGACTTACATCAAGACCTTCTTTTTATAAACATTTGTTCATGTGTTAATACTAATACCCTTTTAATTAATATATTTATTAATAAATTTATAATCTCATTAAATAATATAATAATTTATTTTCATTAATTATTTAAAAAATTATTGATTTTTCATATTTTATTGGTTCCAATGATTTTAATGATGATTGCTATCAATTTCTTTCATATTTTATGATTATAGTAAAGTTTCAACACATTTCTAGTCTTTTGCTGTATCAGAAATTTGATATATAAAAAAAATTAATTATACTAATATTTTGATATACAATATTAATTAAAAAACTTATATAATATACCAGTATATGATATTATTAGTAAACTTACTAACAATCTAATGAAACCTAACCTAAATTGTATAATATAAACCTAAATAATTTTTATTTTAAATATTAACTACTAATTATTTTTAAGATATATAAATATCAATATATCATTATTGAAAGACCAGAAGTCTGCTTAACGGAACCCTAAAATTACGGTATAATTGATTACATTACTTAAAATTTACTTGACTGATTAAACTACGTAAATATTTATAACTAATTCAGCAATATCTGTTTATATCCAAAGTTTCAAGAACATCAAGAAACTTTAAAGAATTTTACTGAATTTTAGAAAAGCTCATTTCAACTATATGTTAATTCATATTTTCATAAAACTCACACAATTTGCTTTTTCAACACAATTTTTTGTATAGATTAATAAAAAATACATTTTGAGTTTCAAGAGTTAATTATTAAAAATTGTCAGCCTTATCATGAAAATTTATTTGTATTTTTCAAATAAGGCATCCATTAGGCCCCTTCCTAAAGAAAAAGAGAATCTATCAAAACTATCAAATTCAGAATAAATGTCTCAAAGTTCTATAGAATGCTTGTACTTGGCAATAAAAACAGTATTGACAGGCTTTTTTTTTTTTTTTTTTTTCAATTAACATTTTAAGTTTGAACAGTGATTCTCAAAGTCAGTGCCATATAGCATGGTAAGATCACTAGTCACTAGTGGATATAGAATCTACGATTTTCTAATATCCAACTGCAAAATTAAAAAAAAAAAAGACAAAACAATTTCCAATAAGGTGACGAATCTCACCTAACACAAAACTTCTGTATTTTACTTTAATAATCTGATGATTTAACTTATGTGCACTGAAAACTGGGGGTGCACTTCTTTTTTGAATTCATTAGTTTAACCAAAAATAAACTTCAGGATTAAAAAATAAATAACTATAAAGTTTCATTCTATAAATTAATATAAAATAATAACAGGTTACATATTATATAAAACATTGTATATAATTATAAAAACTTCCTTAAAACAAAGCAACCTTGAGAGCCACTATTTGGTTATCATTTCCACAGGTTATACTACATATAGAGTGTGTGAATCATGGTGTGAATAAAACACAGTGCATTTGAGGATTTGATGCAAGTACAATTAGGAAAAAAAATTTCCTCTAAGAGGAGAAAAATTTATATCAATATCGGCATTAATTGTACGATATACGGAGAACATTTCAATATTATAATAGTCATAATGGGGGATTTTAAATTTCCTGATTAAGTGGAATTGCTAGATTTGGGTGGAGTATAGATGTTTTTTTTTTGGACCATGAATCAACAAATCATACAGTCTTATTACTTTTTCAGTTTAACGTGCTTTTCATTTGTTAGGACATAAGTATACAGAGCACTGTTAAATTTAGTATTAAAAAAAGATGAAATTATAGTCGATGAGTTCAGATTCTAGTAGAATTTAGAGACTAGTGACCATAATATAATTAGATTAAATTTGAATGTGCTATCTGGGACCCAGTTTCATGCTAGTAAGGAAAAGATTTTAGATTTAGTTGTTTCAAAGTTAGTCCCTTAGCATCAGTTATTTCTGTTGAGAAAATGTATCTTTTAATCTGAAAGCATAAGTATAGGATGGAGTCGTCGGTATAGAGGTGAAAATGTAATAAAGTGACAAAGAGAAGTTCATAAAAGAAAAACAGAAAATGTTTTGGGGATGGGATAGAAATCTGAAGGGCACCACAATTCCTAAATTTAATAAAGAATATCAGAGAGAATCATAGATGCAGAAAAAAAGGAAAGTTTAGAAATGAATGTTTTGTGCTAGAATATATCGAAAGTTTATGTCTAGTGCTACAGCCAAAGATCCACCAGAGGACCAAGAATGAGAGAAAAGGGAATGATGATTACCACTTGAGTGATCTTAACGGAAGTTATACTGGCGATTTCAGATAAAATTATTAGATTTGATATATTTCCAATTTCTCATTCTAGGTATAGATTCTAACATTTTAGGAAGCATTGAGGCTAAAGAAATAGGGGAAAAACAGAGACTGAGAGGGATCACCCTTTTTTTGAATAGACTGAATGAGCCCACGTTTCCAACTGAAAAGAAAGGTTGAAATTGATAAGCATAGACAAAACAGCGCAAGTTTTAAGAAAGTGAGGGAAAGGCAGACAGATAGACAGATTGATATTTAGTTGATATTTGGTGTTGATGTGGTGTGAACAAAGTTAACAATATAATGGTAAGCTTTGGTGAGAACGAATCTTTGGTTTTTCCCACTTTTATTTATTTACTTATTTATTGTGTGTGTATTTATGTCAGTTTTAGAAATTTGATTTTTAAAGCTTTAGTTTTAATTTAAGTATTCATGATGTTATGTTACTGTTTTATTGTATGCGAATTGTTTTTTTTTTTTTTTAAATATGTACGAACTTCAATGGCTAAAAAATTTAAGCAGTCGGAAACATTTTCACTCAAGGATTTTGTGTTTCTTTTCTAACTTAAGCATAATTTATTTGCCCATTTATCTTATTATCATTTTTTTATTAAGTATTTTTAATATGCTCAATATAGTTGATGTGCGTTCTTTTTTTATTTTGTTTTAGCTTTCAGTTTTAATATTAATTTAGTTTATTGAGAACGCACAAACTTTCATGTACAGTCGTGAACAAAAGTTCGTTCCTATTAGGCTGGAAATAAATATTTATATAAAATGGAAATCATTTCATAAAAGCTCTATTTTGAATAAAAAGACAATAAAAACATTGAGAGGGGCTTAATTGAACTGTTTTTGGCTGAACCTGAAATGATCCCCATTTTATAGAAATATTTATTTCCAGCCTAATAGGAACGAACTTTTGTTCACGACTGTACATTCTTGTGTGTGTGATTGAGTATGTTTCTTTGAATGACTAGTTTGAGAGGACGTGTTGGTGGGAGTAGACGGGGACTTTCTGTTGACTTTTCCAAAACTTTTGAAAGGGTGTGGCATGAATCATTCCTCTCTAAGCTTCCTTCCTTTGGGTTTCCTCCTCTTTTCTTACTAATCTCTAGTTTTCTCTCAGATCGTTCCATATCATTACTAGTCAATGGAGAGCCCTCTTCTTTCTTTTCTGTCAATCGCAGTGTTCCTCAGGGTCTGTTCTATCTTCAACTTTATCCATACTTTTCATCAACGATCTTCTCAGTTACATTTCTAACTCTGTTCATTCTTATGCTCTCATTTCCAACACGATCAGTTATGCGCATAAGGATCTACACCATCTGTTTGAGGTTGTTATGAATTGAGAAATTCAAGGCAATCTCACCGGCTTTCTTAAGAATTAGAAGCCATTGAGTATTGTTAACATTTCAATCACTCAAAATGTTGATTTCAGAGAAAGGAGAAGTAGAGAGAATACGTGCTCTATTTTGAAGTTTAAAATTTCGGAATTTTAAGGGAAAGTCAGTAGCACTAGAAGATAAATAAACAAAATAAATGAGTTTAGTCATATGCGGATGGGAAGTTCGGAAAACTTCAAATTAGATACAAAAAAAAAAAAAAAAAAAAAAAAAAAAAAAAAAAAAAAAAAAAAAAAAAACGTTGTTTGGCAAATACACACAACACACAATTTTGACTGAATATCACGTACAAAGACAACAACATTGAGCAGCATAGAGTTTTCTGTCGGAGAGTTCAAGAACTTGATTTTCGATCAAGAACTAGAGGTGAGGTTTAAAAGAAAAAGTGTGGAGTTCAAGAAAGCAGGAATTAGAATAAAGATCTCGAATATTGCAGGAGTTAACGAAAAAAAAGATCGGGCAGCAGAACAAATTGGTAAATTATTGGCTGCACCAACTGCATCATCGGAGGAATCAAACTCTCAAATGTTGATAGGAGGAAAGATAGAAGAGGAACTGTCTTTGTTCACCAAGACAACAAGGATGGTAACAACAAAAATATAATAAGGTTAAAGAGTGAGTTATTTGTAAAACAGAGTTTGTACTTTGTGAAGAATAGAATGCCTTATTATATATATATATATATATATATATATATATATATATATATATATATATATATATATATATATATATATATATATATATATATATATATATATATATATATATATATATATATATATATATATATATATATATATATATTGTTAAAAATCTGGTCGCTAATTGCCGACGTGACCCGATCCACGGCGTTTGAAAGTGTGCAAGTCAAAGGAAGTTGGGAAAACAGATAAAGGGAGTGAGTTCCAGACTTTACCAGTAGAGTACATGTAAGATTGAGCACAACAGTTAAGTCTGGGGGTCGGAGAGTTGGATAGAGAAAGGATTGAGACTGTGTAGAAAGTCGTGTCTCACGAGCTCTTCTCAATGGAGGAGGTATGCGACGTGAGAGTTCAGAAGAGCAGTGTCCATTGTAATAGCGATAGTAAAGAGAGAGTGACGCAACAATTCGACGGGCAGAAAAAGATTGGAGTATTCATATTTAAAAGAGTTTATAAGATGAAAAGCCCTACACTCCACCTTTTTTTTCGAGAAAAGCTGTATGTGTTGAACCACCCCAGATATGTGAGGTGTACTCCATACAGAGGAGAACAACATTCCTATAAAGGGCAAGCAACTGGGGTGGCGTAAAAAAATCACGAAGGCACCTCAGAACACCCATCCTCTTAGAAGCTTGTTTAGAAAAAGAAATAATGTAATTCTTCCAAGAAAGATTACGAGAAAAAGAAACACCGAGGATATTGAGGATAGACGAAGGTTTTAGTCCGTGTTTTCGAAGATGTCATATATAGTTGTGTGGAAGATTGTGTTGAGTAGAAAGATGGATGAATTGAGTTATTGAGGCATTGAAAACGACCAGGTTTTCTCTTCCCCAATTTGAAATATGAGAAAGATCAGAGGTCAGTTGTTCCAAGGCCATCCTTCTTGTATCAATTAACTGGTGTTGAGAGGGACGTTTTCAGATTGAAAGAAGAAATGAAGGATGGAGTCATCTGCATAGGAGTGGATAGGAGACGAAGTAATAGAACGAAGGTCATTGATGTAAATTAGAAAAAGAGTTGGGGGATAGGACAGATTCTTGAGGAACACCACTATTTATAGGTTTAAAGAATGAGCGGTGGCCGTCTACAGGGGCTGCCTACAGAATAAACCAGAAAGGAAATCAGAAAGAAGGCCACAGAGAGATGGAAATATACCGAAAAAGAGAAGTTTGGAAATCAGAGCTTTGTGCCAGACCTTATCGAAGGCTTTCAACATGTCTAGCGCCACAGCGAAAGACTTACCGAAACCAAGAAGCGCGGAGGACCAAGAGTTAGAAAGAAGGGAAATGAGATCACCAGTAGAACTTTCTTTACGAAAGCCATATTGACGATCAGAGATTAGATTAAAAGAATAAAGCTGTTTCCAGATCTTTCTGTTAAGGATAAATTCAAAAATTTTAGAAAGAACGGAGGTTAACGAAATAGGACGATAGTTAAAGAGTTGAGAGGGGTCCCCTTTTTTCGGCACAGAATTAATGAGTGTACGTTTCCAGCAAGAAGGTAAGATTGAAGTAGAAAGAGATACAAAATAGTTTACCAAGACAAGCTTTGAGAACCGCAGGAGGAATACCATCAGGACTATACGCCTTCTTAGTGTTAAACTCAGAGAGAGCAGAAATTACTTCTTTAGATGAAATTACAATATTAGGCGTAAATGAGTTGGAAGAGGATTGAAGGAGGGGGAAAAGCTCCGGAATCGTCAAAGGTATAGTTAGAAGCAAAAGTTTGAGCGAAAAGTTCAGCTTCAGTAGAAGGTAAAATGCCAGTTGTGCCATCAGAAGAAACTAGAGGAAGGAAAGAGGAAGAAGCAAAGTTCGAGTTGACATTTTTTTTGTGCAAAATACCAAAAAGGGCCAGATTAAGAGAACCAGAAAGATTATTGCATTTAATACAAAGAAAAGAGTTTTTGATGTCGCAAAGAATAGATTTTGCACAATTCCGGGATGAAATATAAGTTGAATGAGTTTCTGGAGGTTGAAGATGACGGTAATTCCTGAAGGCAGGATCCTTGTGGCGGATACCGCAAGAACAAGTAGAGTTGAACCAAGGTTTGCTGGGTTTAGTTGAAGGGAAAGAATATGGAATGTACGCCTCCATGCCAGAGAGAATTACTTCGGATATGAGCTCAGCACACTCCGAGGGACCCTTCCCACGGAAGCAATAATCATTTTATGGGAAGTTAGAAAAGTACAACAGCAAGTCAGACCAATTAGCAGCACCGAAGCGCCAGAAACGTCTTCTGGCAGAAGGCGGAGGTCGTTCTTCTGAAAGACTTGAAGAGACAGAACAAGAAGCGGAGATAAAAAGTTGATCGGATGAACCCAGAGGAAAGAAACGAGTTTAGCAGTATATGGAGAAGGATACAAACTTAAGAAAAGATCAAGTATGTTGGATTCATCACCAAGACGGTCAGGGATACCGGTAGGAAGTTGCCCCAACTGCTCAAGGTTGTTCTGGATAGAAAAGTCGTAAGCGAGTTCACCAGCTGCATCATGAGAACTAGATGAAAGCCATTGACGGTGGTGAATATTGAAATCATCTAAAATGATGATTTCAGAGAAAGGAGAAGAAGGAACGTGCCTTATTTTGGAGTTTAAATAGTCGAAGAATTTTTTATAGTCAGTAGAATCAGGAGATGAATAGAAAGAACAAATAAATTTAGTAGTAGAATTGCAAGAGAGCTTAAGCCATAAAGTAGAGAATTCAGAAGACTCCAAATTTAGAGACAAGAACAAACAATATCGTTGTACACATATGCGCAACCTCTGCCTTTGGCCGAAAATTGAGGATAAAGACAGTAGGAGGTAACAGAATAAGGTTTGCTGACTGCACACTCAAATACCTGAGTTTTGGTTAAGAACAAGAGATGGGGTTTAGAAGAAAATACAGATAGTGTTCGACAAAGGGAAAATGAGAAAAAAAACAGCGAATGTTGCAAAAATTAATGTAAAAAGAAGACCGTGCACCGGGGCAAGCCTGACGCCAGGTCCTGGCGGCACCATCCCCATCATCGGAGGCCGCCAACTCCCAAGTGATGATGGGGTGCGGGGTGGATGAGGAGCATTCTTTGAATGAATCTTCAGGGATGCTTTAATGTTTCGCCATTTTTGTTTAATTTGAAAAGGTAATATATAAGTAAGCGCTTGTAAATTTGTGGGAACATGTGAAGAGATTGGATGGAGATGTACTGGTAGCATAGACACTCAAATATGAGGTGAGGGTACACTAGAGACCTTCTGAGAAGGTGGAACGCGAAAAAGAACGAACCAAAGGACAACGGAGTGAAACGAAATGGTCAACCCCATCCTATCACTCCGAGGGTTATGCCCAAGAGGGGTCCTTGCATCGTTTTTTACGGCGCTAGGTACTCCATATATATATATATATATATATATATATATATATATATATATATATATATATATATATATATATATATATATATATATATATATATATATATATATATATATATATATATATATATATATATATATATATATATATATATATATATATATATATATAAACACGTAATCAATATTTTAAGATTTAACTTTATAGATAATTGTCATGTACATGAAATACGTCTTCCCATTTTTCTTTACCAATAATTGGGCACAAACTTTTTGAGAATTATACATTGGCACAAGAACTGAAAAGACTTTTCTAACAAAAAGAATTATAATGTAGCAGGTGTTGATCAAAAAAATAGTTCCTCTTAATTTCTAAGAATAGTAAATAGAAGTTTTTTTTTTTTTTTTTTTTTTTTTTTTTTTTTTTTTTTTTTTTTTTTTTTTTTTTTTGTTTTTTTTTTTTTTTTTTTTTTTTTGTTTAATTTTATTTTTCAAAGTATAGATGATACATGTACTATTAGGAGAGAGAAAAAAAGAAAAAGAAAAAAACGCGCCAAAAATAAAGGCTCTGATTTTCTACTGAATTGCTAACAAACATACACACGCACACACACATCTACACACACAAATACATATACAAACTAACGTATTGTTCATTAGACATGGATAAAATATTTAGGTTATGTCACAAACAATATTATTATTATTATTATTATTATTATTATTATTATTATTATTATTATTATTATTATTATTATTATTATTATTATTTATTGGTATTTATTAATCACTTCTGCTATATATATATATATATATATATATATATATATATATATATATATATATATATATATATATATATATATATATATATATATATATATATATATTATATATATAATATATATTATATATATATATATATATATATGTCACCATTGATGGAAAAAGGAAGAAAGCCAATATAAAATTCACCAAGAGTTGGAGTAGAGCAATTTATTTTCAGTTCAAAGGCCGATATGCCCGATACACTGAAATTGAAACTGTGTTAAGTTAAAAAAAATCGTGGAAAATAGAGAAAGGAAAAGTGTTCCAGTATTTAGAGGGAGAATACATGTGCGAATGTGGATGGCGGTTCAATATGGGGTTAAGTTAAACGGTTCAAAAGAGAGAGAAAAACGAGTTCCACGAGCGTTCCTCAAAGTAGAAGTTATGAGACTAGAAGTTTCACAAGAGAAGTGTTCGTTTAAATAGAGATGGTATACAGAGGTGATACAATAGTAAGAGGGATCAAAAAGAGATTTTAGAGATTTAGTGAGAGTAACAGAGTTTGATGAAGCGAAAGAAAGGATGCATGTGCGGGAACCACACCAGAAATGAGAAGGAAAATCCGTACAAGAAAGAAGTACATCCTTGTATGGAGCTAGCAACTGGAGTGGTATATAGAAGTACTTAAGACACCACGAAAGCCTAAGGGAGAGAAACAATGGGATATTTTTCTGAGGGATCACGAGGAAAGAACTTTACAAGAATTAAAAATCCAAAGGAAGGTT
>SEYY01020533.1:12500-27500 GCA_009176605.1 Armadillidium nasatum | reverse complement strand
AGAAATCGCTCATCATATAATTACAGGGTGAACAAAAAACCTTTCCAATTTAACACTTGTACCAGGAAACAAAAATTCTCTCCATTCTCTCATCACCCGTCCGATATTATTGTAATATTCTCAGAACCATCCCACCACCTTCAACCATCACACTAAACAACAAATACAAACATACATAACACAAAATTATATCAACAGCCACCAACTAAACCACTTCATCATTGCAAAAACTTTCGCCATTTCAAATTCACTTAACACCCTGCCTCACAAAACCCAAATTACATTAACCAGACTAAGATTAGGTCATCTCCGTAACGAGCTTCCTATCAAATATCCTCATTGAGATATCTATGGGAACGGCTGGCGGCAGTTGAAGTTTAATGAAAGTAACATGGCCAATCTCCTGAAGAAGAAAAGAAGAGGAAAAGAAGCACAATATATATATATATATATATATATATATATATATATATATATATATATATATATATATATATATATATATATATATATATATATATATATATATATATTGTGTTAGCTTCTGTTAACACGAGAATTAATCGATTTATCGTGTTTTGAATAATCGATAATGCAAGATATTTCTATTAATCTATACATTTTTAATGCACGTTCGATTATATCGATCAAAGAGTATTTAATTGATGAGTTTTGAATAACTTTCGCAAATTTCGATTTCTTGCCACACACACACACATCCACAAAAAAACAATAAAATTTAATATATAAATACTTTTATAATTATAAAAGTGTTTAAAACTAGGAAAAGTACTTTCAAGAAAATAAAAATGAATAGAGAAGAAAAAAAAGCGAAAATCAGTTTTAAAAAATGTAGATTTAGAAAGAATATCAAATAAAAATTAATAAACAGTATATAATGGAATATTTTCACTACCTCTGTCTGTCTATCTGTCTGTCTGTCTCCGTTTCTCTCTCTCTCTCTCTCATTCTAAGAACTATAACCTCGTCTCAAGAATTATTTAAATTATTTTATTTATCTAACGTCGTATTTTAAAATACTTATTACGATAAAACCTTTCATATCAAAATAAAACAATAAAAATAAAAAAAAATAAAAAGAAATAAAAAGAAAAAAATATATACAAACCACAAAACAAAACTTACAAATTAAATGGGCATTATGTTAAAAAGCTTTAAATCAAAACACTTTAAAAGCACTTTGAAAAGAAGGCAAGAGCGAACCCATCTACCTCTTCAACTTTAATAATAATAATAATAATAATGATAATAATGATAATAATAATAATAATAATAATAATAATAATAATAATAATAATAATAATAATAATAATAATAATAATAATAATAATAATAATAATAATAATAATAATGATAATAATAATAATAATAATAATAATAATAATAATAATAATAATAATAATAATAATTAAAAAAAAAATAAAAAAAAAAAAAAAAAAAAAAAAAAAAAAAAAAAAAAAAAAAAAATAAACTAATAATAATAATAATAAATAATAATAATAATAATAATAATAATAATAATAATAATAAAAACAATAATAATAAAAACAATAATAATAATAATAATAATAATAATAATAATAATAATAATTTTCCTGGATTATGTCATCGGACTTAATTAACGTACTACCTAAAACCTTTTTTTTTTTTTTTTTTTTTTTTTTTTTTTAATCAAAAACTTTGATTGCGGAGCATGATTACGGAGACATTTTCCAATCTCCCAAAAATGCTCCGTACTATTTTCATGTTTCTTAAAATGTTTCAATGAAAAATGAATAATTCATTTGAACGTGAAGGATGATGAGGTTTCTGACCATTATTGATTGTGACGTTACATGTTCATTAAATGTTCATTTGCTTTGGTTTTAAGTTATATTCAATCCTACTATTCTGTTACCTCCTTCTTCCTTCCTTTACAATCCCTATTAACTCCTCAGGATTTTTTTTTTTAATTAAAAGTTTACATCTCACGGGCATTGCCCTATTCGAGGAAAGGACCTATCGTAGGTAGTTTATACATAGGATCCCCAAGTGGGATCGAACCGGCTCCCTCAAGAACGTTAGTCAATAACTCTACCGTTTGAGCCACGGTAGACGGCAAGTCACTATATCATGAGGAAATCGTAAATCATTTAAAACGTTACTTTTATTTCTATTTAGAACCATATCTACAGTAATTTAGTATTCTCAATATGGCCTCTAATACTGCGATAAATAATTTTCTAAAATTCTTTATCACTGTCAACTCCCTCTTTTGATTTGTATTTTATTACCCTCATGAAATACTTTAATTCCTATATATATATATATATATATATATATATATATATATATATATATATATATATATATATATATATATATATATATATATATATATATATATATATATATATAGTATCCATGCAGAAGTAGGAGCCAACCATCACTATAGTGCGTTTGTAAGTTTCAGATTAAGGTTTGAATACATCATTATGTTTAAGCAGTTAATTAAGGTACTGGCAAAGTGATGCTATGATTTTTGTTATAGAGAATATGTGAGTTACTTTTATCATGTTAATACGCTTACAAGGTATTACATCAACATTAAAGTGTGATAATTGACTAGTTGAACGTGGTCAGGTTGATGAGTAGAGGTTGTGATGAAAGACATATGAGCGATCACGAAAAAATCTAATGTAAACAATGTTCAATACTAGAATCGAGAAACGTTTTCAGGAAGTCTTTCACGAAAAAAAAGAAAATGGAAGGAATTCCGTGAGTAGCACGAGAGAGCAAAGTGCAAGATCGTAGAAAATTTCTGAAAGAGTATTTATAATTATTTCAGTAAAATACCAATTTCTTCATAAACTTTAGAGAAACTTTTCACGTCAGTTGGCTTACGTGGATATAAGAAACATTACAACCAGCAATTGAATGCAGAACAAGAGGACAAGTAGCTTCCTGACTTTCTGTGATTGGACGTAAATTTTAGCTGTCGGATGAACCCAACATATAGATACGTATACAAAATTATTACGTCATCCTTCTCTAGAATTGAATTTCAAAAACTAAAATCTAGCAACGTTAACTTTTTTCACTTCGCATTATAGTTTTTGGAATCAATTTTAGTAAATATATCCGCCAGAGTCTTTAAAACCGATAGTTTAAATAAGTGTGGGTCTGATAATCCAAATTTACTTCTGGAAAATGAGTTTCAGATTATCATGAAATATCGACTCAACGTAAACATCTCGGGGATTTTTAATATAAAAATTGTTCTTTTTAAATTTTTTAAATTAACATCGATTGGTGAGAAAACGTATATTTTTGCCATAAGACACTTAAAACAAAGTGCTTCAACAAGACCTGATATAAAAGCAGAAAAGTAGGAATAAAATTGAAGACCGAACAAAACCTTGAGGAAAGCCACAATTAACAGGAAAGCAGAAAGAGGTCGTTTTATCAACAAGTATTTGCATGAAACAATCTGAGAGAAAACTAGACATGAGTAAGCAAAGAGAAGGAGGAAACCCAAAGGAAGAGAGCTTAAAAAGTAGTAGAGTTTGCTACTCAAAAGTTTAGATATGCCAAGCGCCACCACACAAGACTCCCTCCGTTTGAGTCAAGTGTTTTCAAAAGATGTCATAGTTGTGTGGAAAGTTGTGTCGAATAGATAAATGGAGGAAAAGTATTTCTGAGGCATTGAAAACAACCATGTTTTCTCTGCCTCATTTTGAAAAACGAGAAAGATCAGAGGTCAGTTGCTCCAAGGCTACATTTCTTGTGACAATTAACTGTTGCAGGGAGGGGCGTCTTTCAAAGTGAAAGAAATAATGAAGGGTGGAATCATTATCATAGGAGTAGATAGGTGATGAAGTAATAGAGAGAAGATCGTTAATGTAAAGTAGAAAAAGAGGTGGGGATAGGATAGATCCTTGAGGAACACGATTATTTATAGATTTGAAGAAAGAACGATGGCCGTCTACAACAGCTGCTATAGAATGACCAGAAAGGAAATTAGAAATTGCTATTTAAAGGGGTGTTGTTCGCCCCTGTATGGAGTACGCCTCACACATCTGGGGTGGTTCCACACATCAAACTTACAGCTTTTCATCTCGAAAAAGTGGAGTCAAGGGCTTTTCATCTTATAAACTCTTTTGCTATTGCTAACTCTCTCCAATCTTCTTCTGTCCGTCGAATTTTTGCATCCTTCTCTCTATACTATCATTATCACAACGAATACTGATCTTCTGAGCTCTCACGTCGCATGCATCCTCCAATGAGAAGTGCTCATGCGACACCACTTTCTACACAGTCTCATGCTTTCTTAATCCGACTCTCCAGCACCAGACTTAACCGCTATGCTCCATCTTATATGTATTCTTATGGTAAAGTCTGGAACACACTCCCTTTATCTCTTTTCCAATTTCCTTTGACTTGCATACTTTTAAACTCCGTGTATCGTGACATGTCGGTCATTAACGATCAAATTTTCAGTATTTCCCCAACCCTGATTGAAATTGGTAGACCTCTGGCCTTTGCCCACGTGAGGAGATTATATATATATATATATATATATATATATATATATATATATATATATATATATATATATATATATATATATATATATATATATATATATATATATATATATATATATATATATATATACTGCTCTTCTAAACTCTATCGCCGCACACCTCCTCCATTAAGAAGGGTTCGTGCGACTTGTCTTTCTACACAGTCTCATCCTTTCTCTGTCCAACTCTCTGACCCCAGACTTAACCGCTATGCTCAATCTTACATGTACTCTACTGGTAAAGTCTGGAACACACTTCCTTCATCTATTTTCCCAACTTCCTATGATTTAGGCACCTTCAAACGCCGTGTATCAGGTCATGTCGGCCTTTAATTTGACCATGTTTCCGACTTTCCCCTTAACTCTGGTGGAACATGAGTAGGCCTCTGGCCTTTGCCCACCAGAGGAGAAATATATATATAATATATATATATATATATATATATATATATATATATATATATATATATATATATATATATATATATATATATATATATATATATATATATATATATATATATATATATATATATATATATATATATATATTGCCTTAATAATTTACAAGCAGAGTGTTGTTGATTTGGTCTTGTGATGGAGATCTGCATTTGTGAAGGGTTTTGTATATAAAATTATTCGTATATAAATAAGATACTCTATTGCACATTAAGATAAATATTGAAAGTTCTGAGATTGAATATTCTTGGTCAAAGGCCGTTTTGTTCTTCATTGAATCGTTCTTGACGTGATTTAACAGTTGAGTAATTGGATTCAAAGGAAGGCTCACTTACAAAAGCATTCTCTCTTTCTTTGTATTTGTTTGTTCTCTCTCTCTCTCTCTCTCTCTCTCTCTCTCTCTCTCTCTCTCTCTCTCTCTCTCTCTCTCTCTCTCTCTCTCTCTCTCTCTCTCTCTCGTATTAGTTCATTTAATTTATAAACGAATGTTTAATTAAGTATATAAATAAATGATAACATTTAATAGGTATTGCAAAGGTTAAGGTTATATAAAACTAAAAAAAATTAATAAATTAATTAAATTTTCTGCTTTAATTATAATTTAATTCTAATTTAAATAAATTATATCTAAAATAAACCATGAGTAGATAAGTGCTTAACCTAAAATATATGATTTCAGTTTCCTTATCATGGCCATAACTTAATGAAGGTTAGGTTACTACTAATTTTAGTACATAGCATCATCCTTTTAATGTAACAACAGTACCTACCCAGTTTTTTGCAACCCGTCAGCTAAAAAAAAGAAAACTGCCTCGGTAAACTTTTTCGTCTTTGTCTCTCTACTTCAACCTTCAATTCTTGCTGGAAACGTGCGCTCATTCAACCTGTGCCGAAGAAGGGGGACCACTCTCAACTACCGTCCTTTCCCTCCGTTCTCTCTAAAGTTTTCGAATCTATCCTTAACAGGAAGATTTGTAAACATCTCAATTCTTCAAATCTTATCTCTGATCGCCAGTATGGCTTTCGTAAGAAACGCTCTACGGGTGATCTTCTTTCCCTTCTCTCTGACTCTTGGTCCTCCGCTATTCGGCATTTCGGTGAATCTTTTGCTGTCGCGCTGGACATATCGAAAGCCTTCAATAGAGTCTGGCACAAAGCTTTGATTTCTAAACTTCCCTCTTTCGGTATCTATCCTTCTCTCTGTGATCTTCTCGCTCATTTCCTTTCTGGTCGTTCTATAGCAGCTGTTTTAGACGGCCACAGTTCATCCTTTAAATCTATTATCAGTGGTGTTCCTCAAGGGTTCTGTCCTATCACCAACACTTTTTCTACTTTTCATTAATGACCTTCTCTCTATCACCTCATCTCCTATCCACTCCTATGCTGATGACTCCACCCTTCATTATTCTTTCCAGTTTGAAAAACGTCCCACCCAACAGCAGTTGATAGACTCGAGAAGGGTAGCCTTGGAGCAACTAACCTCTGATCTATCTCGTATTTCAAATTGGGGCAGAGAAAACATGGTTGTTTTCAATGCCTCAAAAACTCAATTCCTTCATCTCTCCACTCGACACAATCTTCCACACAACTCAAGCCTTCATCTGTTCTTAATATTCTTGGTGTTTCTTTTTCTCGTGATCTTTCTTGGAAAGATCACATTACTTCTCTTTCTAAACAAGCTTCTAAGAGGTTGGGTGTTCTGAGGCGCCTTCAGAATTACTTCACGCCACCCCAGTTGCTTGCTCTGTATAGGGGTGTTGTTCGCCCCTGTATGGAGTATGCTTCGCACATCTGGGGTGGTTCCACACATACAGCTCTCCTAGAGAAAGTGGAGTCAAGGGCATTTCGTCTCATCAACTCTCCTGCTCTTACTAACTCTCTTCAATCTCTTTCTGCCCGTCGAATTGTTGCGTCACTCTCTCTTTACTATCGCTATTACAACGGACACTGCTCTTCTGAACTCTCTCGTCGCATACCTCCTCCATTGAGAAGAGCTCGTGCGACACGCCTTTCTACACATTCTCATCCTTTCTCTGTCCAACTCTCCGACCCCAGACTTAACCTCTATGCTCAGTCTTACATATACTCTACTGGTAAAGTCTGGAACAACACACCCTTCATCTGTTTTCCCAACTTCCTTTGACTTGCATACTTTCAAACGCCGTGTATCTGGACACGTCGGCCACCATCGACCTTGGTAATAGATCTTTCCCAACTCCGGTGGAATTTGGTAGGCCTCCGGCCTTTGCCCACCGGAGGAAACATATATATATATATATATATATATATATATATATACATATATATATATATATATATATATATATATATATATATATATATATATATATATATATATATATATATATATATATATATATATATATATATATATATATATATTGCTCTCCCTTAAAAATTATCGTCTACCATTTTCAGGACAGTATATAGAATAGGTGGCGATCTTTTAAGTTTATTTATTTATTTATTTATTTCTTTTTTTTTTTTTTTTTTTTTTTTTTTTTTAATTTTTTAAATTTTTTATTATTAATATATATTATATATATATATATATATATATATATATATATATATATATATATATATATATATATATATATATATATATATATATATATATATATATATATATATATATATATATATATATATATTTAATGGATATATTATGTAGAATTTACAAATGAAACTGATTATTCTTAATACCGAGTGGAAGTTTCTTCCAAATTAGACGACATCTATTGTGTTAAATTTTTATTTGCGAGGACCACCCACTCAAAATACGACAATAAAATAAACTGACACGTACGTTTTATGATAGATTTATTACCAAGCTTTTAGTTATTCAAATCGATTTTTAATTTTTTTTTTTTTTTTTTTTTTTTTTTTTTGGGGGGGGGGGGAAATTATTTTTCCCCACCTAATTTGTGACGGATATAAAAAAATAATTTTTATATTCGATTTGAGAGGAACGTTATTATTATTATTATTATTATTATTATTATTATTATTATTAATATTATTATTATTAGTAGTAGTAGTAGTAGTAGTAGTAGCAATAGTTGTGGTAGTAGTAGTAACCCACATGCTCACTATTTTAATGGAGTAAGTAATATGTCTTGCATATATATATATATATATATATATATATATATATATATATATATATATATATATATATATATATATATATATATATATATATATATATATATATATATATATATATATATATATATATATATATATATATATATATATATATAATTAGTGACGATTTATTGAATGATGTCAATGCATTTTGGTATTAGAGTTTTACAGCAATATTAATTTTATTGCAAATTACAGGAAATTATTATCACACAAAATAATATTTAAAATCTGAACTGTGAGAGAGGGTGTGTGTGTATTTTAGAGACTGTATAATGTCCTCAGATTTCTTTACACGTCTAGAACCATTTCAACTCTCTATTTAAAGCTACATAAATATGATAAAATTTGGTTGAAAACTTGCAACATTGAACATTATTTACAAGTAACTTAAGGAAATAAGTGATCTCCATTAAATCTAGTTTCAACATTAAAGATTACTCATATATATATATATATATATATATATATATATATATATATATATATATATATATATATATATATATATATATATATATATATATATATATATATATATATATATATATATATATATATATATATATTATATATATATATATATATATATATATATATATATATATATTATATATATATATATATATATATATATATATATATATATATATATATATATATATGTGTGAGGCGTTCTCCTTACAGGGGTGAACAACACCCCTATAAAGTGAAAACAACTGGAGTGGCGTGAAGAAATTCTGAAGGCAACCTCTTAGAAGTTTGTTTAGAAAGAGATGTAATATGATCCTTCCAAGAAAAAACACGAGAGAAAGAAACACCGAGAATATTAAGGACAGATGAAGGCTTGAGTTGTGTGTTTTAGAAGATGTTATAGTTGTGCAAAATGTTGTGTCGAGTAGAGAGATGCAGAAACTGAGTTTTTGAGGCATTGAAAACAACCATGTTTTCTCTGCCTCAATTTGAAATAAGAGAAAGATCAGGTCAGTTGCTCGAAGGCCACCATTCTAGCGTCAATTAACTGTTGCTGGGAGGGGCGTTTTTCAAACTGAAAGTAGTAATGAAGGGTGGAGTCATCAGCATAGCAGTGGATAGGTGATAAAGTAATAGAGAGAAAGTCATTAAAAAAAAAGTAGAAAAAGTGTTGGTGTTAGGACAGAACCCTGAGGAACACCACTATGTTTCAGAATCCACATCAAACTTCATTATTTTTAAAATATCTTAATAATACGCACTCTAATATCACATTTACAATAGAAGATATGCAGAATAACTCCCTTCCACTTCTTGATATTTTGGTTACTTATGCTAATATTTCCTTCTCCACTTCGTTGTTCAGGAAACCCACTACCACCACGTTGGGACTAAATTACTTCAGATTTCTCCCTACTAAATATAAATTCTCTTCCCTCCAATGTAAAATCTTTAGAGCTTTTAAACTCTGCTCTACCTGGATCAATTTTCATCTAGAAATTCAATATCTCATAAGATTTGCCAACTTAAATATTGTTTACACAGCACTGCTTGCCAACATTAGTAAATAATTTTCTAGAAAATTACGTCCGTCCTAAACTTCCGGTTCGCGATGTTCCAAAACAGATTTACACCAAGATTCCATTTCTTGGTCCCAACACAACAAAATTCATTAAGACAGTAAATCCCCTACTATATAAATCGTACCGTTCAGTACAATTTATATTTGTTCCCATCAATAAATTTAAAATCTCAAACCTGTTCTGATTCAAAGATATACTTCCTATGCATTTGAGATCTTCGGTTATATATATTTATAAGGGCATGGGCTGCAATGCCCATTACGTGGGTCAAACTGGTCTACAGCTCATAATCAGGATTTACAAACACATAAGAATTTTATACAGAACCGATTTACCATTTGCATCCTCAGGGCATTCACCTATCCGGGACCACGATTCAAACCATGACCACTGTATCCTGCAGGAGAACTTCAGCATACTTACTTCAGGAAGCAACATCTTATACAGAAGAATTTTGGAGAGCCACAACATATTTAATCTCAAACCAAAACTCAATAGTGATCACTCATCTATTTTTACTCTTTACACACTGAATGTAACTATAATTTTATTATTATTATTGTTATTATTATTATTATTATTATTATTATTATTATTATTATTATTATTATTATTATTATTTCTTAGTCACCTTCTTTTCCTAATATTTCAAATAGTTTGAACCAACCATGCAACTATTCAGCTTATATTTACATTTAAATTTCCCAGTCTTAGATTTATTTTCTCCGTTAAATTCGCAATATTTAAATCCTGTTTATGTGTTAAATATTTTTGGTTTATATATATATATATATATATATAATATATATAATATATATTATATATATATATATATATATATATATATATATAATATATATATATATATATATAATAAAAAAAAATTTTTTTTTTTTGGGGGGGGGGGTTAATTTTTTTTTTTTTTTTTTATTTTTTTTTTTATTAATTTTTTCGTTATTAATATATTAATTTACACTAATTTATTTCTCTTTTAATGCTGATTATAGTGCAGATGATGGGTTGAGTTCAACCAGAAACGTCCAAATTATAATAACAATGCTGAAACTTTCCAAATCTTCTTCACATTTATCCTTAAATGTAAGTTTCCGAAGAATATATATATATATATATATATATATATATATATATATATATATATATATATATATATATATATATATATATATATATATATATATATATATATATATATATATATATATATATATATATATATATATATATATATATATATATATATATATATATATTGGGGAGTGGATAAGCATTTAACTTATGAAGCCATGTTTGTGTTGCTTGCTTAACAAAACCGGTTTTGCTGTTTCAAGTGTCTCTAAATATTAAAAATACAACTTAATATCACAGGATAATATTACAGTTTATATATAAATTGCATACGTTATATATATATATATATATATATATATATATATATATATATATATATATATATATATATATATATATATATATATATATATATATATATATATATATATATATATATATATATATATATATATATATATATATATATATATATATATGATTCGGACGTCGTCGAGAGTAGATGTGCTTAAAACTAGATGGGAATAGAAAAGCGAGAAGAATCAGAAAGAAGTTTGAGGAGGGAAAAGAAGAGAGAAGGTTTATGCATGAAGACAGTATTGACCAAAATTTTAAAAACTAATAGCTAAAATTTATTTTTAAATTAGAATTTTAGAAAATATTTTGCATTAAAAGAAAAAAATAAATTAAACAAGTTTCGATTAAATTATATTTCAAAATTTTTAGAGGAGCAACAAATCTATCAAGATAATGGACTTTCGGCTTTTAATGAAAAAATAAACCTTATCATTAAGAATTTAAAATTTAAAAACAAGAGTTTGAAAATCGACGACAGGATTGGATCATGTAAAGAGAACTAAATGCAAGGACGACAGGACTAGCCATCCGGCCTTGTGATTACTCTGTCAACGGCTTGTAACTACTCCAGAACCAGCATTGGAAACCATAGCTCAGAGAAGCACAATCTTTTGAAGACCCCTGGGAGAGAGTGTTCAGAGGTTAGTTTGAAAACTATGCTGGTCCTACTGAAAGGGTAAAAACCCTACCTGAGAGTCTGGTTAAGACTTATGGACCGGCATGGAGACCAACGAGCCGAAAAACATGATCTTTTAGAGGGCTTTGGGAGAACTTCTTCAAGCAGATGGCGAAAGATGCTGGTTCCACTGACAGGGTGAAAACCCTTCCTGGGAGAGGTTGTAGATTGTAGATAGTATATATATATATATATATAATATATATATATATATATATATATATATATATATATATATATATATATATATATATATATATATATATATATATATATATATATATATATATATATATATATATATATATATATATATATATATATATATATATATATATATATATATATATATATATATATATATATATATATATATATATATATATATATATATATATATATATATATATATATATATATATATATATATATATATATATATATATATATATATATATATCGGGTGAGAAGTGCAACCCTGTATTATATATGCATATGAAATGTTAGCTTCGATGGGAATATTTCTCTGCGCTCTAATGTCCAGTAATTCGTCCTTTTCAACCTCGTTTAAACAGAGTGCATTTTGACCAAACCTTTGGAATGATTACAGACCTGTTTAACGGCCAGTACCAACCCAACCTTTCCCAACTACCACCAGACTTACAAGCCCATACATAACCCAAATTTTTTTTTTTTCAAATTTCAAAACGGCAAAAAGTCACATTGCTTTGGAAATTCTTGTAAGGGTTCCTTTAAAAGAACATCTTTTGTTCACCCATCTTCCCATCATATCAAGAGTGTTGATGGTCTCTAATGGGGTTGATGTATCTAAGACCTTTATTTTTTACCCCTCATTTACAAGGTTTTCATTCTTTATTAATTTCAACAACACTAGAAGATTTTATTTTAATATTCTCTTTGTCGAATACAGCTTCTCTTCTTCTTGACCTCACTTCTTGTTCTTAAGAGAAACTCAGTTTGTGGCTACAACAGAGTACCCTACCCATTTCCCCCTTACTGTCTCTATATCTTCGTTTTTCATCCAATGACTGCTGTAATGTACATGGTCGATACGACAATTTTTGTTAACGTGTTTCCAATCAGCATTCTCTTTTCTTTGAAATCATTACTTTTGGTAATTTTAACGTCAAATACTACAAGTGATTTTCCTATAGTTATTTCCCCCACAATTTCTCTGCCAACAAAAGCAACGAGCAGATGGTGCAGCTCCCTATCCGTATCCCTGATGGCAATTGGAAAGTGAACTCAACATACTAGACCAGTATTTCCCAACCGAGATTTACATGGACTCCCAGGGGATCACAAAAGCTTTGAGGTGGATTTCCAGAAAAAATGTTTACCTAAAATAAAAATATTTTATTTAGGAATATTACATACGAGTATATGGAGATTCACATAAGTAAAGTTAAGACTCAGGGGGTCCACAAGCATAAAAAGGTTGGGAATCTCTGTACTAAACCCTATTTGAACTCAAGATACTAGACCCTATCTTCAAGTCCCTTTCTAAATACTATTATACTCTTCCTATCTCTGAGTTTCTCCGATCTCTACCTTATTATCTCTGCATCCCTTTCTATAGAGATAAAAAGGGATGCAGTGATAAGGAGTCTCCCTCATGAACAACCCTTTATTCGGCAATAAAATTTTTTTGATACTTCAGAGATGTAAACTGGTGGAATTTGTTGTCGTATTCTTTTTTTCCTTTGGAATGACAACTGATTTGGCTGGAAGGAGTTCTTAGAAGCATACATTGTACATAATTATCTGTTAAGGAGGCATAATACAATATTATCTTTAACTCAAACTTGATTAATTTTGTTTGTTCTCGTTCTTTTTTTCATCAAAAAGACACTAGTATCAGGAATCGCTTTCTTCATCAAATTCCAAAAACTCATGTTACTAATATTTCATCCCAAAAAAGAGCGAAATCTATTTTCCGTAACACTTGAAATAAAGTATTCTCCATAGAAATGCAATAATCTTTCTGGGTCATCTTCCTAACGCTCGGTTTATCATTTTTTTTTTCAAAAAATAAAATCTACCTTTACTTCTTCCTCTTGTCCACCTGCGACACAATTGCTGACTAACCTTTTAATAAACATGAACAAATTGTTCAAACTTTTGCTTCCAGTCTATATCAAATGATTCCGGAGCTCAAACCCATTTATGATTACTATTGCAATTTCTCTAAAGATTACAAATAAAAAGGTTGTGGGCTTGACGGCATCCTTATTGTAGATCTGAAAACTTTTTGTTTAGGATTTCATCCTGCCTTGGTAAACTGTATCGTCTACGTCTATGAGCTTTGACCTTTCGTTACGGCTAGAAGCAATCGTAGAGTCATTCTGTACAGACAAAAATAGAACTATCAAATCTCTAACAATCTCTATACTGTTCAGCTTCTATTCTTTTAAAAGTTTACGAATATATCTTTAAGAAGAAGTTTTGAAGATATGGAGACTTTTTCGATCTTCTAATCGTATATCGAATCGCCAGAATGGCGTCGGTGGAAAACGATATGAATGATGATTTATTTCTCACATCTTTCAATACTGATTTTCTGTTCTAGATTATTTCTGTCATGCATGTTTGATTTTTAAACTTCAATTTTCCGGTATTTATCTATCTCTCTGTGGCCTTTCTGAGTTCTTTCCTGTCGTTCCATAGAAGCCATTGTACACAGCAACCATCCTTATCTCTTAAAGTGGTCAGTAGTATTCTGTTCTATCCCAGACTCTTTTTATAATTTTCATTAATGACCTTCTAAGGCGTCTTCTGTCTGTCACCTCACTGTCTGTCACCTCACTGTCTGTCACCTCACTGTCTGTCGCCTCACATTATCATCTCTTATTTCGACGACTCTATGCATCATTACTCTTTTTATTTAGAAAAATCATTCTACTGAACTAATTCTAGAAATATAGACTTAGAGCAAATGATCTTTGATTCTTCTCGTACTTCAAATTAGGCCATAGAAATCACGATTGAATTCAATGCCTCAAAAACTCAATTCTTTATTCTATCAACTAGACATAATCGGTCACAAAAATTCAATGCCCTTAAAAACATGCAATATATATATATTA
>SEYY01020533.1:0-5000 GCA_009176605.1 Armadillidium nasatum | reverse complement strand
AATTTTAAAAATCTCGATGAGCTAGACCATCGTGCCCAGGTGTGAAAGTTCGATATGACTGTAACTTCATTGTAAGAGCTATAACTGCTGATGAAACATAGGTGTACTGTTATGACCCTGAAACGAGGCAACTATCTTCGCAGAGGAAGTTGGCAAAATCTTCACTGCCGAAAAACGCAACCTTAAGTCAGTGATTTTTTTTTTTGACATTCAGGAATTAATTGTGCATTAGGAGTTTGTTTCCCCTGCACAGGCTGTTAAAAAGATGTTTTACTATGGAAGCTTTGAGACGTCTGCGGAAAAATGTTAGACGAAAATGGTCAGAGATTTGGAAAGAAAATAACTGGTTGCTTCAACATAAAAACGCGCCTTCATACAACCTTTTCGTTGTGAGGAACTTCATAGCAAAAATCAACAAGACTACTCTCCCCAATCCACCCTGCTTGCCCGATCTGGCTACCTGTTACTTCTACACCTTGCCAAAGATGAAACTCTGAGTGAAAGGACGCCTCTTTAACAAAATTGAAGAAATTAAAGAGAAACACAATAGATGTTGAATACGCTACAGCCAGAAGACTCCCAAGCGAGCTTCCAAAAAAGGGTAAAATCGCTGGAAACATTTTATACAAACCCTATGAGACTACTTTGTGATATATATATATATATATATATATATATATATATAATATATATATATATATATATATATATATATATATATATATATATATATATATATATATATATATATATAAAGTTATAAGGACAGGCCCAGCAAGCCGGATAAGTAACCTAGAAACTGCTCAAGAAGCCAAGGCTACTCCTCACACAGGATCTAAGATTCTGGATGGGTAGCACTTGACAGGTGACAGCCTACCTGGTTGGGCAGTAATATATATATATATATATATATATATATATATATATATATATATATATATATATATATATATATATATATATATATATATATATATATATATATATATATATATATATATTATATATATATATATATATATATATATATATATATATATATATATATATATATATATATATATATATATATATATATATATATATATATATATATATATATATATATATATATATATATATAATTGAAATCATAAATAATGCGTGCCTAAATTAACTACATAATTATCGCTTCATAACAGTATAAAATCTTTAACAGATTAAAACTTTTAAGAAAAATTAAATACCAGTTAAATTCTTAAAATCTTTTTTTTTTAAATGTTGTCATTAATATTTTATAATTTATTAGTTATAATTGGGAAATATGTGCATGTGAAATCAAATTTTAACGCCACTTTGCAGTCAAGCATGGAATTATTCATATATATATATATATATATATATATATATATATAATATATATATATATATATATATATATAATATATATATATATATATATATATATATATATATATAGTGTGTGTGTGTGTGTGTGTGTGTGTGTGTAAGGGGGGGGGTGCAATATTTTTTATTAAATGCATGGCACACGATCATTTGTCTACAGGAGGACGTTTTAACAATCGCTCCGTTGCGGATGATGTTGCAGATTTTCAACATTTTATCTAAAATACTTTATATAAAAATAAAATTTTAAAATTAAAATGCCAAAGGAATTTTTATATATTTGAAATACCTTAAGTGAAGATTTAGTAATGACTAGTACTCAAAAAGAAGTAGAAGAGTCAGAAGACAAAAGGACTAGTTTAGTTCTTGTTTGAACACACTCTCAGAATGCCGGAAGAGAAATCACTAATCATGGATCCCACAGTATTCCCATTAATTATTTATTATATATAATCTTCAACTTCACCCTTTTTCTTTTTTTAATAAAAAATTCACATCTCACGGCATTGCCCTATTGCATTTAAAAAAGGTCATTAAATTTTTTAACTTTATTAATGGAACGTTATGATTTAAAAATAAAACTTTCTTTGCATTTTCGCCTAAAAACTTTTGAACATTTATTCACATAATATTCTTACACCACAAAAATTTTCGTTCTGAAAACTTCTATAAAGGCAAGTCGGAATGCGATGAGTGTGCAATTTCAATTTAGAATATTTTCCCTTATTTACCTTATATAATTTTAAAGGATTGTTGTCGCTTGTGGTTCTTTTTTAATGATAGCACAAATGAACAAGTTTACCTGCTTTAATTTAAACTTAAATTTCTAATTGATGAAAGATATAATTATTCAAGTCAGTTGTAGCAAAATGAACCGATTTTAAAATTTTTTGACCCTCAGTGATGGCTCTGAAACACTTTTCAGGTAAAACGTCCTATGCAACTCTAATTTCTTTAGTTACCTTTGAAAATAACTAAATAATTTTCCTCTTTCTTCACTGCCTTAACGAGTTTTTTTTTTTTTTTTTTTGTCCAGTTTACATCTAAATATTTTTATTTATTTATTTTTATCTATGTAAAATTATGCAACGTATCACGTGAATTGGAATATGATTCAGGACACATCTAAGATGCCACTGATGTTGGTATCCATGTTCTTTCATTTGTAATGCAAGTGTTGGTATCTTTCGCCTACTACTTTTATCCTCACATGGTTGAGCTTCTTTTTTAAGTTGTTTCTTGTACAGGTCCGATGCGTGGTGGACGGAATATAAGTACTGCTATATAGTCCTGCAGTTATACACCCAAAACTGTGAAATACAACTCCAGAACCACTGTACTCTTATACCAAATCATATACCGTGTAACACTGTTCCTACAATTTGCTTTCGGGAGCATCTGTTTTTGTGGTTTGTAACCTTTATCTTGATATGTCTTCTTCTTCCAATTTAGTTCATAACTTTCCCTTTTATTGTCAACTAATGAGAGGAAATGATCGAAGTGTCGTATGAATCTATATACATATGCAAAAGTAATGCTATTGCCGTAAAGTTTACGACCTGCTAGTAGTGTCGCAGTTGGTCTCCGTTTACATCCTCCCTCCCCCCTCCACCCAGAACTTCTCCATGTCGTAATTCCCTACTTCCATACTGTAAGAGGTTTTAATTATGAAAGCCTGAATCTGAAATACAAAAGTGTTATAAATTATGTTTTAACATTAATTATAATATATATTCCTTCAAATAATTGTATAATTTAAAATAAAAATAAATTATAATAATATTATTAAAATTATGCGAGTTTTCGTATAACAATAAATATTGTGTAGAAGAAAGGAGTGTAGTGGGGCCAGAACCTTCCCCCCCTACTATAAGGTTAAACGTTATTATAATATATATATATATATATATATATATATATAATATATATATAGTATATATATATATATATATATATATATATATATATATATATATATATATATATATATATATATATATATATATATATATATATATATATTATATTTTTTTTATAATAATATTTATATATAAATTTTGTTTAATTAAAAAATTTTCAAAAAATTAAAATTAAATTTTTTTCAAAAAATTATATAAGGTTAGAGAAGACGAAATATGAGGCAGATAAATTTATAATATATATATATATATATATATATATATATATATATATATATATATATATATATATATATATATATATATATATATATATATATATATATATATATATATATATATATATATATATATATATATATATATATATATATATATATATATATATAAAACCATTATCCAGATCAAAGGGAGACATGTTCTGAAAACAAGGGTTTGATTTGAAAGTACGAAAGTCAAGTAAATTAGGAAAATTGAAAAAAGAAGTGTGTTCCAATCTTTACGGCGAGAGTACTCGAAGGGAAGACAATATATGCTAAATCTAGTGATAAAGAGGTGAGGAAAGGAAATATGTGAATTTGTATAAGAAGTAGTAGTCCGAACTTCTTCGGAGGAGATGGCTTGCTGCTAATAAGTTCACAAGATTAATGTCTATATTGGTATATGAAATAGTTTAGTTAAATTGATATAACAGTTGAAGTATCATAGATAAATTGGAAAAACACAGTGAGATAAAAATAATGGCTTAGGATAAAGTTCTAGATTCCACTCTTTCAAGAAGATTTGGATTGTGGAATGACCCTAGAGTTGGGATATATTATCCACAAAAGGACAAACAACCCTTCTACGAGTATAAAAAGCAATCAGCTGATTGGTGTAAAGAATGTCCAGAACCACAGTAGAACTCCCAACCTCTTTGCAGTACTGTTAACGAACCAAACAATCTGATCTTTCCAAGAAAGATTACGTGAAAAGGAATTCCCAAGTATGTAAATGATGTAAGAATGTTTGAGGTTTTCGAAGGTGTAGTTGTGAGGAATATTGGGTGGACAAGACAGATAAACGAATTGAGTTTTAGAAGCATTTGATATGATCATGTCTTCCACTGTTTATAAATAAAGACTAAGGGTATTCGATAGGGTACAAATATATTTTTGCACAAATATATTTGAGCAAAACAGTTGAAGTTGAGTTGGACACGTTTCAAAATAAAAAGAACAACGAAAGGGGTTAGTCATCGGATAGATTTAGGAGTGAATAGAAGAAAAAGTGACCGATAGAAAAGGTCAATGAAAAAAGTAAAAAAAAAAAATGCAGGAGATAGAACAGAACCTTGAGGAACACCACTATTAGAGGATTTTAAAGACGAACTGTGGCCGACTGCAACTATTACATTAGAATGATTGTAAAAAATCAGTGATAATTATAAAAGAGAAACGTTGTCACAAAAAGGTGGAAGTTTTGAAATCAAAATAAAGTGATAGTCTCAGAGTTTTAATATACTCAAGGTTACTACAATTGATTCACAGAAAAGAGTCAAAGCTATCAAAACAGTCAGGATATATATATATATATATATATATATATATATATATATATATATATATATATATATATATATATTAATATATATATATATAATATATATAATATTATATATATATATATATATATATATATATATATATATATATA
>SEYY01020532.1:97500-105000 GCA_009176605.1 Armadillidium nasatum | reverse complement strand
ATATATATATATATATATATATATATATATATATATATATATATATATATATATATATATATATATATTATATATATATATATATATATATATATATATATATATATATATATATATATATATATATATATATATATATATATATATATATATATATATATATATATATATATATATATATATATATATATATATATTTATATATAACACGTAGTTCATGACTGAACAATACCTGAGAAAAGAAGGTAGCTTCTACCAGTAAAGACGTTATAGAAACGACAATTCTTTCATTAAAATCTTCAATGAAAAAATAGAAAGGAAGATATCCAATTATGAGTAAAATCAAAGTCGGAACATACGTGTTCGTGATGTAGAATGAAGACAAGCTGTCAAACCTCATTTCAAACCAATTGATTTCTCTTGTTCCCTGAGAATATATGTGGGTTTTCGTCATGTTAGTATATATATATATATATATATATATATATATATATATATATATATATATATATATATATATATATATATATATATATATATATATATATATATATATATATATATATATATAATAATAATAAAAATAATAATAATAACATACATTGATCATCGTCATATGTTTGGGCCCACGAACATAAAATTGTAGTTCTTTTCTAACTCCGTGAAACTTTGGCTCCATTCTCTATAGGGGAAAGTACGACGTAGTCTTCAAGACCTTTTTGTAGCATAAAAATCTTCGAAATTGGAAAAAAGAAAATTAAAAGGAATCTTGGTGTTCTTCACAGTGAAATTAACATATATGAATGAAACCTTAAATTTTATATGTAACATATTTTACTTTTGTAAAACGTATAAAATATGAAATAATATAAAACTTACAAATTTGCATTTTTGAGAGTTGAAAGGAAACAAAGAGAGGTCGAACCGACAGTAAGTTGTTAGAATAAATTTGTGCTGCAATACGAGATCATTTTCGCTTCCCAAAAAAATTTCATCTACAAAAAAACATACCAAAAGATTCAGGAATCTATAGAAACATGAGTCAGGTTGATAGGAAAACTAAGTTTGAGTAATTTGATCTCAAAGACAGATATGTAGATTTGAGTAAGTCAACCAATATAATATATATATATATATATAATAGTATATATAATATATATATATATATATATATATATATATATATATATATATATATATATATATATATATATATATATATATATATATATATATATATATATATATATATATTATAATTATTATATATATATATATATATATAATAATATATAATTATAATATATATATATATATATATATATATATATATATATATATATATATATATATATATATATATATATATAATATATATATATATATATATATATATATTATATATTACAAAATGCGGTTATGTATGCGTAATGAAAGGGCACGACTCGCATAGTATGAAATCGAGTCTAAAAACTTGAGGAAATATATGTGTAACAAGTTATTGCCATTGAAGTTAAAAAAATTAATGTACGAAATAACCCACCCTGCGTAAGTTTAAAATGGGCTTTATTTTAATTATAAATAAATATCGATGTAATAACTATAATATAAACAATTATGGATAAAATATAATAAATATTGGGAAATTGAAGGATGTTAACGGCCACAAAAAATGAGTGAAATCCTTTCGCAAGGTCTGAAACCAGTGGCTGGTCCAAAAGTTATTGTAAATTTTTAGACACCTCCCTACTTTGTGCAAAACTGAATTTATCTATCATTCATTTACATAAAAAACAACTTTAAAAAATTTCAGTGATGTTCCTTTCTTTCTACTTCAAATCATTATGATATTAAATCTACAATATTAGTAGTTAGTAGTTTCTTCTAAATATTTTATGTTTCAATCTCTGATTTAAAGAAGAAATAAAATATTTATGGGTTCAATAGCAACTTTTCATGGTGGAATAGAGTTTAAATATTCCCAGCTCATGAATCCCAATTATTTACTGGCATCTCAATCATTTTGTAGCTGCTAAGAATATTGTCTCATTTTCATTTTAATGCTTCAATTGTTACGGATGCTGTCTAATCAGCCATGATGCTATTAATCTATTAACACATCTAAATTACACAATTGAATATTCCAGAACTAATGATTTAAGCTTCCAATTCCTCGGAGAGGTTTTTGGCTCTAACTTCTGAAAGTTAAAAATCTCAGCAACATCCGTCCACTCCGAACTGGTAGCCAGTTTCAAGGCTGAAGCTAGTCTGATACTAGTAGAAATATATGTAGAGATTTTTTCATAATAGTAATTAATTAATTAATGTACCTTTCCATCTTTGAGTTTTCCTTATATTATTTGCAGAACATTGACAGATTTTATGATTTAGGTCTTATTTTCAAATGCAACATTAATTGTAAAACTGATACTATACTACTATACTACTACTACTACTACTACTACTACTAATATACTAATAATAATAATAATAATAATAATAATAATAATAATAATAATAATAATAATAATAATAATAATAATAATAATAATAATAATAATAATAATAATAATAATAATAATAATAATAATAATAAGAGCAACTGCGCAATAAATAAACACAACAATAAGAAAAACATGTTAGGCATTGAAGAAATTCAAAAAAATTATCGTTCATTTACCTCTGAGAATATTTTCGTCGTTGTCATTTATCGGAGGTGTATTTAGTCTAACAATGACTGCTCTGCCTAAACATTTTATATCACTGCTGATTTCTTCATCACCAAGAAAGAAGTATTGTGGTGTCCAAGGAAGGTCATGATCTTCGATTCTGTTTAAATGTTCTTGTTCTCTTAGATTTCTAAAAGTTAGACGTGAATCTCTCCAAATCATTGTAAGAGACATTTCTATCGAGAATGTGAATTCTTTTATATCGATCTTCTTAATCGCAAAAATATCAAAGTAAAACTTAATTGGCGTTTTATTTTTCTTGTTTACTCTCGGTGGAGGAATAATGTTTGAATATTTAGGTGGTTTAATTAAAGACTGACAATCTATTTCATCGGAGTTATCAGAACAGTCTGACTCAAAGTCACATCTTTCCTTTAAACTGACACAGGTTCCGTCATTACAAGTAAATTGGTGGTCACTGCAAACAGTTAAAATTAAATCAGCCTGAGCTTTTTCACACTTGTCACCATGAAATTTCCAACTATTTTTACCAATTGGAAAATGATTTTTAAACTTTAATTTCATAATGCCAAAACTATCAGGAGCATCTAATCGAAAAAGTTTCCAATAGCCAAAGTCATTCCATGCTTCCGAATCTGTTTGTATGTATTTAATAAATGAATATTTTTCTCCTAGGAAATATTCTGTATCATTTTCTACTGTGAAATAATAATGACGGTCAAACTGAGAATTAGAACATAGTCCTCTTAAATGCAATTTTTGAATCTGTTCAAAATAGCATGTGACACATCTCTGAAATCCGCAATGTCTTAATGACCAACCTTTTTGCCAATACGGTGTTTGTGCTTTGTCTCCATATATTATGGCACATAATATCCCAGCCTCAATTGGTTAGAGCATCGATGAAATTGTGATACGGTAATATTTGATTAGTTAAATAATGTTGAAAAGAAATTTTTGTTTCGTTAGTAACAATAGCTTTTATACCAAGCCAATTAAGACCTTTATATTCGCTATCACATTTATGAATATTCTCTGACACAAATAAGAAGAGTTTTCTGTTTTCCTCCGAGTTTTCAGGAACAAAAAGTGATCCTCCCAATGAATGACAAAAGGTTACGGCATCTTCAAAAGATTTTGTTCTCGAAACCGATACGAAAAAGTCGTCAGTACTATCGCAATATAACTTTCTGGAACTTTCATTTTCTAGCACTACTACATTGTTTATTAGAAAATCATTTTCCAGATCCGAAAAATCACAAACAGAATGTCCTTTATCAATTTTAAAATTCGAAGAACAATTTACAAAACTCGAAAGTTCCTCTTCAGTCATCAGTCTGTCATACATAAAAAATTCACTCATGTAACCTCGAAAGCTTTGCAGTCTATTGAAGCCTCCGTCTTTAAAATCTTGCTCTTGTCCAATGTATAGAGACCCATTTGATCTTACATGAATTGACTTATTTATGAAGTATGTTCTCAACTGTTTCCCGTTTTGTCTCCTAATAACACCGTTTACAAGATCGAATGAAAAACACAGAGAGTTGTTTTTCTTAATTTCGTACTGATAATCGAGGTACATTTTCAAAGAGCCATTACAGCAATAGAAACTAATGTGTTCTTCCTCAATTCCTGTAATATATATATATATATATATATATATATATATATATATATATATATATATATATATATAATATATATATATATATATATATTATTAATATATATATATATTATAAATATATATATATATATATATATATATATATATATATATATATATATATATATATATATATATATATATATATATATATATATATATATATATATATATATATATATATATATATATATATATATATATATATATATATATATATATATATATATATATATATATATATATATATATATATATATATATATATATATATATATATATATATATATATATATATATATATATATATATATATATATATATATATATATATATATATATATATATATATATATATATATATATATATATATATATATATATATATATATATATATATATATATATATATATATATATATATATATATATATATATATATATATATATATATATATATATATATATATATATATATATATATATATATATATATATATATATATATATATATATATATATATATATATATATATATATTAGGGATGGAGTATATATCGGTATCGGTATATCAAGTATCTTATTATATCGGTATTTTTATCGGTATCGGTATCGGTATCGGCAAAAAATTTGTATAGGAGTAAAGTATCGGTATCGGTAGTGGTATCGGTAGTAGTATCGGCAAGTATCGGCTATTTTCAGGTATCGGTATATCGGGTATCGGCTTCGGGGAATTTTTAGGTATCGGTATTCGGTATCAGTATCGGTAAAATTTTGGGTATCCATCCCTATATATATATATATATATATATATATATATATATATATATATATATATATATATATATATATATATATATATATATATATATATATATATATATATATATATATATATATATATATATATATATATATATATATATATATGAGGTTAATCAAGCAATTAGTAATAAAACTTAATATTTATGATTAAATAATATTTTCCTATTCATTAATAAGAAGAAATTGTAAAACATTTTATATAATTTTAATTTCGGCAGTAATCAATTTGTAATTATGAAAGTAATTTTGTTATTTAATTTTATTTCATTAATTTTAAATTTACCTAAAACTTTTAATAAATTAAAAATATTATATATAATATATATATATATATATATATATATATATATATATATATATATATATATATATATATATATATATATATATATATATATATATATATATATATATATATATATATATATATATATATATATATATATATATCAAATCTTTTTAACTGCTCTTGGATCAAAATATTTTAAATTTTTAAGTCTGCTATACTTTGAATCGAACCATCGACCTCTTATATATTATATTAGTCTGCGAAAGAGGGATAGAATCTTGACCTCGTTACCCCGTGTCAGAGTGCAGTCGGGAGGGGCCCGTTCGGGAATCTGCTTGATAAGTATTTCTTGAGACTTCCCGATGTTGCTCATCTTTTGTACTGTCTTGGTTCGGTTAGTAACGCTCTTGCTTACCACCCAAGAGGTCGATGGTTCGATTCCCAGTATAGCAGACTTAAAAATTCAATATATATATATATATATATATATATATATATATATATATATATATATATATATATATATATATATATATATATATATATATATATATATATATATATATATATATACCTTCAAACGCCTTGTATCAGGTCATGTCTCCTTTAATTTGAACAAGTTCCCGACTTTCCCCTTAACTCTGGTGGAATTTTTAGTAGGCCTCTGGCCTTTGCCCACCAGAGGTGAAATATAAAATATATATATATACATCTAGTGGCAAAGGCCACAGGTATATTAAGTTACCACCAAAGTTAGAGAACAATCCAGAAATCTGGTCATTTTAAAAGGCTGAAATGTCCCCATGCACTGCGTTTAAAGGTATGAAAATTACAGGAAGTTGGAAAAATAGATGAAGGTAGTGTGTTCCAGAGTTTACCAGAAGAGTACATGTAAGATTGAGCATAGCGGTTAAGTCTGGGTCGGATAGTTGGACACAGAAAGAATGAGAGTGTATAGAAAGGCGTGTCGCATTAGCCCTTCTCAATGGAGGATGTATGCGACGGGAGATTTCAGAAGAGCAGTGTTCATTGTAATAGCGAAAGCATAGAGAGAGTGACAAAACAGTTCGACGGGAGGAAAGAGACTGGAGTGAATTAGTGGGAGCGTGAGAGTTAATAAGACGAAAAGACCTAGACTCCAACTTCTCAAGGAGAGCTGTATAAGTTGAACCACCCCAGATGTGTGACGGAAACTTCATACTGGGGCGAACAACACCCCTATAAAGAGCAAGCAACTATATATATATATATATATATATATATATATATATATATATATATATATATATATATATATATATATATATATATATATATATATATATATATATATATATATATATATATATATATATATATATATATATATATATATATATATATATATATATATATATATATATATATATATATATATATATATATATATATATATATATATATATATATATATATATATTATAGTGATATTACCTATGTGAAATTCATTGTCGAAATCATCAGTGGCATATGACACAATGGACATGACATCTCTGAACTGAAGAAGTTGAAACCTTAAACAAAGAGAGAATTTCTCAAGTCTTGGAAGAGACTTTTTATGGCGAAGAAAAGTTTCGGTTGTAGCTTTTCCATCAAGCTGAAACCCAACAGAAACTGTGTGCAAAGAAATAAGAAATATTTCTTTAAAACTGGTGCTAATTATTTTTATTTCTAAGGATAGTGCTTGAAAAATAAGTTAGTCATTAATGTTTGATTTTCTAAAACCAATACATATTATTTTTTGAGATTTTACTGTTGAGAATTGGTAGGATGTTTGTTATGTCTTGAATCTATTTCAGGATTGAATATGTAGATTCTGTATCAGACTCTCACTTGTATTTTGTCTAAGAACTTTGAAGCCCTTCTCAACTCTCACTTCTTAAATCATCTAGAATCCCATTCCCTTCTTTCTGATTATCAGTATGGTTTTTGCGTTCGAGATCTACTGGTGATATTCTTTCCTGTCCCCCAGATTTATGGTCTTATGTCCT
>SEYY01020532.1:90000-92500 GCA_009176605.1 Armadillidium nasatum | reverse complement strand
ACAATCATATCTTCGCTCCAATTAGAGGTACGAGAAAGATTGAAGGTAATTATTCTCAAGGTCACCCTATTTTGAATTTGATAGAAGATTTTTTTAAACAAATCATGGGATATAGTATAGGATCACCTTTGTCACTAGTTCGAAGTATTATTTTTATGGACCTTTTTGAATGGAAATTTTTAAAAGAATTTTTTTTCTAAGAAAATATTTAATTTGGCTACGCTGTGAAGATGATGTATTTCAAAGGATGTTTTACCCGAGGAACTACTAAATAAAATAAATAGATAAGTACCATTCATCACATTGGAAAAATTTGGGAAAAATTCAATTCTTAAATGTACTGATCATGAAATCTAATAATTTAAAATATAAATTTAAAATTCTGAACCATTTTTATTTATTTATTTTTTTTTAAAATATACACATTTCCTGCACTAATAACGCGTAAATAAAATGCAAAAATACTAAAATCTAAACCCCATTCAAATTTTGAAATAAAATATTCATAAACACAACTGTCCATAAATGTTATCTTTTGAAAGAAGACTATATTACATATTTGGTACAATTCTTTACAATAGCATTTAAACATAATAATATATTACGGAACACCATTAAAACCAACATAACGTTAAAAAATTTATTCTAGACTTAGACTCGCTAAGAAGACATCAGATGCCCCAGATGAGGGAATTGACAGATGGGCGTGTTCTGGAGGACAGAGAAAGATGGTGAACGATGCTGGTTCTACTGACAAGCTAACGAATCTACTCTGGGAGTGGATGTAAGAAGTAATATATATATATATATATATATATATATATATATATATATATATATATATATATATATATATATATATATATATATATATATATATATATATATATATATATATATATATATATATATATATATATATATATATATATATATATATATATATATATATATATATATATATATATATATATATATATATATATATATATATATATATATATATATATATATATATATATATATATATATATATATATATATATATATATATATATATATATATATATATATATATATATATATATATACTATATATATATATATATATATATATATATATATATATATATATATATATATATATATATATATATATATATATATATATATATATATATATATATATATATATATATATATATATATATATATATATATATATATATATATATATATATATATATATATATATATATATATATATATATATATATATATATATATATATATATATATATATATATATATATATATATATATATATATATATATATATATATATATATATATATATATATATATATATATATATATTATATATATATATATTAAAATGTAAATTTGTGCGTTACTCTTTTATTCTGGACACTATGACCATATATGCAATACTAAAAATGGCCACAATCAAAGGAATTAAAATTTGGCCCAAAAAATTGAGATTTTCAGCAGTGAAGATATTCTTGAGAAATCCTTGTTTTAAATTAAAATTTTCAAGCCTTTTCACTCTGGAAACCTGAAATAGAAGAAATAATAAGTAAAAATAATTCTTGAATATCATTTTAATTAAAAAAAAGAAGAAATTTATCATTAAAAAAAAGAGAAAATTCATTTTAAGCGTAAAAAATAAAATAAAATAATTTTCAGTAATGTCTTAATAGAAAAGAAAAAATTCAACATTTTAATGAATTTTGCAAAAGTAATTTACTGTAAATTTACCCGTTTATCCTCTCTCAAGTAATTTATCCAGGTAAGAAGAAGAGAGACACAAAATATGATAACGATACAGAACAAACACCAAATGTCGATCAATTTCATGTAAGCAGATTTGGGTACTGTGTTTGACAACTGAAAATTTGATATAGGGATATTACACACACACACGTATATATTTATAACTCGTACTTCATGACAGAACAATACCTGAGAAAAGAAGGTAGCTTCTACCAGTAAAGACGTTATTGAAACGACAATTCTTTCATTAAAATCTTCAATGAAAAAATAGAAAGGAAGATATCCAATTATGAGTAAAATCAAAGTCGGAACATACGTGTTCGTGATGTAGAATGAAGACAAGCTCTCGAATCTCATTTCAAACCAATTGATTTCTCTTGTTCCCTGAGAATATATGTGAGTTTTCGTCATGTTATTAACGTACACCAGTATATATATATATATATATATATATATATATATATATATTATATATATATATATATATATATATTATATATATATATATATATATACATATATATATATATATATATAGTATATATATATATATATATATATATATATACTCATCCCGATACTCCAATATATATATATATATATATATATATATATATATATATATATATATATATATATATATATATATATATATATATATATATATATATATATATATATATATATATATATATATATATATATA
>SEYY01020532.1:85000-87500 GCA_009176605.1 Armadillidium nasatum | reverse complement strand
AGAAAATGCTAATTTGGACTGGAATATTTCCACAGCAATCTATCGTCGGTGACTTTTCTCTTTATAGCCTCATTTGCTCAGAAAAATTTTTTTTTTTTGCATAAATGTTAATTAGCATGTCAATTAATAGCTTACCTCCTTTCCATTAAAATTTTATACATGCACATAATCTATTTCATACTTTTTTACATTTTGTAGATTAATAAAGCTAGTGAAGGGGTCAACCAAACACTGGTATTTTTTATCACTCCAGAATGTACGGCATCTGATGGTGAAGATAGTGCTGTCATTGTACTATTTACAGTTTTACAGTGTTTTTATGAATGGTTAGTTCTGATGAATTGCTCTGAGTTTAAACCCTTATCTACTCATTCCTACAATCTCCAATTTACATCCAAAGACTGATGTTGAGTTTTATGCGTGCAACACTTTATTCTGTTATCAAAGATATCTGGAATCTTATGAATTTTATAATCTGTGGTTTTAATTACTTTGTCAATCCACAACTATTTCTAATTGCACTCTGATTTTAGTTCCTATCCTCACAATCCTAAATCCTTCAACTATAAGCTATCAGTTGGAACATAGTCTCTTGTCGTTTTCCATTCTCTAACTATTCTAATTGATTTTAATTGCAAATGTTTCGCCTCTGGCAAACTCTCCTTCCACGTTGCTATCCGTAAAATCCGTTAGAAGTTAATGCTGTTTTCTATTCGAGTTTTTGCTTATTTTGTAGATTAACCAAAATGATTTGATATTTTCTTATCTTCTAACATGTCGTCTTATTTCTGAACCCTTTCACTTAGTGTCAGTTTGATAACTCAAAGTGATCTTATTTTACGATAGAAAAACACACACGCAACACACACACACACACACACACACACACACACACACACACACATACATAATATATATATATATATATATATACTATATATATATATATATATATATATATATATATATATATATATATATATATATATATATATATATATATATATATATATATATATATATATATATATATATATATATATATATATATATATATATATATATATATATATATATATATATATATATATATATATATATATATATCTTTCTGGTTTCAGTTTCTTCCTCTTTTCTTTCGCTTGATCTTCCGGACAGCACAACTGCTTTCATACTTTGTGCTAAAAATAAATTTATCTCTCATAAATTTATATAAACCTCAGCTTTAGGAGATTTCAGTACATTTCAACCCTCTCTGCTTCTAGTCATTTGTATTTAACATTGAATTTTCTTCTAAATATGTGATAAATATCAAACTTAGAACATAATTGTAAGAAGGAATAAAGCATTAATGATAAATCAAATTGGAGCAATCATAACCTGAATGTTTTGAAACTCAAATTCTAGATTAATTTTATATACCAACTCGATACAACTTTTCATTTAACTGTAGACTACCTTTCAAAAAATTGCAACTAAAAACTTCCTCTCACACTAACTTTCTTCGAGTTCTATTTTTTAACACCTTTCTCTTTCCATAAAAGCTTCTAAGATGTTAAAAAGATTATTTTCTGTATAGATCTGAAACCCATCCATGTACGATCTACATTAATAACAGAGGTTTCAATCACGTAATTTTTCTTGAGGTATAGAATCTAAAACATTCCACCTTCCAAACACTTTCTCCAAGACTTTTATATTTCCTAAACCTACAGCTTGATTCTCCTTTTAATAACTTTTCTTGACCTCTCCTCAATAAAACAGAACTGAAGTGACTAATCCTTGAACACAATTTTGTAAGGTCAAAAACTTTGTGGAAAGAATCGTTAACATCTTACAATTCTTTTCCATTTTCTTTATCTAACTAAGAAAATATTTTAATTTGAATTGGAAATATTGAAAAGATGAACTTTTAATTTTCAACTTTGGTAGATTTCAGATTTTGATTTATACCGAATGTTTAAACAAAACTCGAAAATTTCTCGTTCATTCTCTGAACCTCAGAAACTACTGAGTATTCCTGAATCTTATCTCTGAATTTCAGAGTGTTTTAAGATAACAGATTTCGTTTCTCAAAGTTTAAAAATCTCAGAAATATCATCACCAGCTTCTCTCTCTGGAACCAGTTTTGAAACTCAAGCTATTAATACTAAATAAGTAAAATCATTTTGATATGTGCTTAATTATTTTTTTGAAGAAAAATGTTTCCTTCCACTTTCTTTGGCTAACCAACCATTAAATTTTATTCCACTTATGACTTTTCCCACTTTGAAGGATTTTATGATTTACCTCTTATTTTCAATAATTATATTAATTGTAAAACTAATACTCATAATCGTAATACTAATATTTTTATTAGTATTATAATAATACTAAACTACTACTACTTTTTAATAATAATAATAATAATAATAAGGCAATAATTGAAATTAGAATACAGACTAGAGATGGTAGAATGTAATAAAAATTTGTAGTATTCTTACCTCTAAGAATATTTTCA
>SEYY01020532.1:75000-77500 GCA_009176605.1 Armadillidium nasatum | reverse complement strand
CGGCACCCTGGTAACTGAAGAGGCTGGATGGAGTGCATAAGGGGTGGGTCCACGTTCGATAACCTGTTACTACAGTTACTGAAAATTGAAGCTCATTTATTTTATGTATCCTTGGTTCCATAATTTCTTTCTTTAGCTGCTATCAATGTGTAAGAGAATTTAAATTTATCTAATTCTAATTTTTATGTAGTTTTTAATTTCATTTTTTATTGACCGTCCTGTAAAACAAAGGACTAGAGATCTAAACGAAATCACATTAACAAATTAAGAGTCGACATGCCACGATAAACGAAACTTGAAAGTTTACAAGATAAAAAAAGTTTTGGAAAAAAATAGAAAAAAGAATTGACTTAAGCATTTTAGCAGAGCATATATAAGAAAGAGCGTATTAGTTAAATCTCGGGTTCGAGAGTTACACAAAGAAAACATGAGACTGGATTAAAAGTCTTACAAGCCGTACTTACTAAAGGAAGAAAGAAAGTTAGAAGAAAGTTCAAGAGTTCATTGTTATAGCCAAAGTATGAGAAGAGCGATGCAACAATTTGCTGGCTTGAAGAATATAATAAAGATTTGGTAAAAGTGAAGGACAGAAGATGACAAAAAGTCATAGACTCCAACCATTCAATAAGTGTGTGAATGAAACCACCGCAGACACGTGCGTGGTACGTACTCCAAAAAGAAAACAACTAAATTGGTGAGAAAGTATTTTTACATCTTCTCTTCTATTATTACTCATATTAAGACAGCTTCGTTCTTTCTTGCAACTTTATTCATAAAAATTTGGAATTTTTTCCAATTCCACTGAAAATGTATTAAAAGTCCAAACCAAATTAAATAATTAAAGGTTCTTACAAGCACGGATCCACACAGGGGTAACTGTAGCCTTACCTAAACAGGCATATACAGGTAAAAAAAGCTGTAAAAAAGCTGCAAACTTAAAAAAAAAACATTTTTTCATGATTTTTTTTTTTAAATTTAAAGTCAAACAATTCTGTTTAAGTTTATTAATATATACAAAAACTCAAAAAATATATATATATATATATATATATATATATATATATATATATATATATATATATATATATATATATATATATATATATATATATATATATATATATATATATATATATATATATATATATATATATATATATATATATATATATATATATATATATATATATATATATATATATATATATATATATATATATATATATATATATATATATATATATATATATATATATATATATATATATATATATATATATATATATATATATATATATATATATATATATATATATATATATATATATATATATATATATATATATATATATATATATATATATATATATATATATATATATATATATATATATATATATATATATATATATATATATATATATATATATATATATATATATATATATATATATATATATATATATATATATATATATATATATATAATAATAATAAATAATAATAATAATAATAATAATAATAATAATAATAATATAGTAATAATAATAATAATAATAATAATAATAATAATAATTAATAGTAGTAATAATAATAAAAAGCTTCTCCATCGAAGCTAGTATGTGTATCACAGACAAATATTTTCCTTAGAAATTATTCCACAATACTAACATGTAAATAAAATTATATTTATAATTATAATAAAAATAAGATTCCTATATATATAATCTATAGTAATATATATATATATATATATATATATATATATATATATATATATATATATATATATATATATATATATATATATATATATATATATATATATATATATATATATATATATATATATATATATATATATATATATATAATATATAAGTAAAAAACATAAAATTTTTCCATTTCTTTTCTTTTTTTTTTTTATTTATTTATTATTTATTATATTATTATTATTATTATTATTATTATTATTATTATTATTATTATTATTATTATTATTATTATTATTATTATTATTATTATTATTATTATTATTTTTAAAATATGCAGAGATGTTCTGTCTACCAAAAGTAGAAAAGAATTAGTGAAACTGAAAAGAAAATGATATTAATCTCATTGAATAAGTGAATTTCTTAGTGTAGAGCTTGTTAGATCTAGTAAACAAAAAAAAAATGATTAAGAGATAATTTCTACTCAAACTTACGAAGCTTTAAATGTTGAACGGGATGTGATCTAAGTAATGAATTTTCTCTTTAGAAATATAAGAAAGATATTTCTCATTATGAAACAGTTTGTAGTACCATGGTGTATTAAACTGAATCAAAATAGTGCTATCAGTTTTAAAGTGAACTAAAAGAATGTTATATGTTTTAAAATTTTACCAAAAAAAATAAATAAATAAATAAATAAATAAAATAGAAAATGAAAAATAAAAAAAAATAAATAAATAAATTAAAAACTCCCTCCTACTTTATTACATTAATATAGTTTCCGGTTT
>SEYY01020532.1:62500-65000 GCA_009176605.1 Armadillidium nasatum | reverse complement strand
TAATGGACTTTCGGCTTTTAATGAAAAATTAAAACTTTAACATTAAGAATTTGAAATTTAAAAACAAGAGTTTGAAAATCGACGACAGGATCGGATCATGTGAAGAGAACTAAATGCAAGGACGACAGGACTAGCCATCCGGCCTTGTGATTTCTCTGTCAACGGCTTGTAACTACTCCAGAACCAGCATTGGGAACCATTGCTCGGAGAAGCGCAATCTTTTGAAGACCCCTGGGAGAGAGTGTTTGGAGGTTGGTTTGAGAACGAATGCTGGTCCTACTGAAAGGGTGAAAACCCTACCTGAAGAGTCTGGATAGGACTCATGGACCGGCATGGGGACCGGCGAGCCGAAGAACTTGATCTTTTGTAGGGCTCTGAGAGAACTTCTTCAAGCAGATGGGGAAAGATGCTGGTTCCACTGACAGGGTGAAAACCCTTCCTGGGAGAGGATATAGATATAGATATAGATATAGATAGTAATAACAATAATAGTAATGCTACTACTACCACTACTAGAAGTTAGCATAATTTTTAATTAAAGTTATTAAACAAACCTCTCTAAGTGAATCTTCCACAAGTTGATTTCGTCTCACGTGAATATTAAGGAAAAAAATGTCTATTTGAGGAGGTTGATGTTGGGCGACGTGAGCAACCAACGAACGTCTTGCTATTAGGATCATTTGTTGTTCTGCATCCTGAAATTATTATTATAATTATTATAATTATTATTATTATTATTATTATTATTATTATTATTATTATTATTATTATTATTATTATTATTATTATTATTATTATTATTATTAGTAGTAATAGTAGTAGTAGTAGTAGTAGTAGTAGTAGTAGTAGTAGTAGTAGTAGTACAATTTCCATTCTGACATGATATATTGAAAAACATTGTAATAATTTTGATCTTCCTAAAAAGGACTATTTGATTAAATAGATAATAATAATAAAAAGACTTACTTTTGTTAAAATAAACCTTTTAGCGACAATTGAGAGAACAAATGGATACTGACAGTAGGAAAAGGAGTCCGGCCTCTCTGGTGTTTGCCACCGTCGGTATTCGGCCATTAAATCCATGTGGTCGAGGGTGTGGTTATAAAACTCGGTGTAGGACACAAGACTAGGCTTCGAGGCGAGGTTACTTGCATCTAAGATATTAATAGGATTAATAGCAGTATCAAAGAGAAAGTATTAATAGTATTGATGGTAGTAATTATTGCAACAAAGGTTCAGGTAATAGAAGTATACGAATTAATATTAATGACCTTATAAATAAAATAATAATAATATTACAGTTAAGAGCATCATATACTGAACCTACACAAAATAGCAAGGACTTTAGTGGCTGACGGTATCCACCATTTACTGCTACTGAGTGGAGGTAGAGATCGATCCGGTGGAGGAAATTGACGTACAGTTATAAACTGAGTAATAAAACCAATAACTAAACGGAATCTTGATACTTCCATTCTGTTGAAAGAAATAACGATTAAAAGCTTTACATCTAAACTTTAAATAAAAATCATAGCCATATGAAATAATATATATTAAACCCCCTCCAACTCATTAGGCCTAAAATTATAATTTCCTCTAAAAAGTGTCATTTCAGCTCTCTCTGAGCTTAACACTAAGAAGGCTTAAGGTCCTGATGGTATTCCTCCTATATATGGTTCTCAAAACTTGAGCTTCTGAGCTTGCACTCTGCCTTGGTAAACTATTTCGTTTTGTCTTTCTGCTTCAGCCTTCCCCTCTTGCAGGAAATGTGAGCTCATAAAGCATGTGCTGAAGAAGGCTAATCTCTCTCAACCCTCTAACTATCGTCCCATTTCTTTAATTCCATTCTTTTTAAAAGTTTTCGAATCTATCCTTAAGAGGAATTTTGGAAACATCTCAATCCTTCTAATCTTATTTCTGATCACCAGTATGACTTTCGTAAGAAACGCTTTACTGGTGATATTCTTTCCCTTTTTCCTGCCTCTTGGTCCTCCGCTCTTCGGCATTTCGTTTCGATGAATCTTTCGTTGTTACGCTGGAGATATCAAAAGCCTTTCATAGAATCTGGCATAAACTTTTGATTTCTAAACCCCTCCTTTCGGAATCTATCCTTTTCTCTGTGAGAGAACAAATAGACTTTCTGATTTCTTTTCCGGTCAGTCTATAGCAGCTGTCTTACACGGCCACAGTTCATATTTTAAATCTATTAATAGTGGGGTTCCTCAAAGTTCTGCTCTATCCCCAACACTTTATCTACATTTCATTAATGACCTTCTTTCTATTGCTTCATCACCTATCCATTCTTATGCCGATGACGCCACCTATCATTACTCCTTTCATGTTTGAAAGGAGTAAAAAACAACAGTTAATCAACTAATCTCTGATGTTTCACGTATTTCAAATTGAAACAGAAAAAACTTTGTCGTTTTCATGCCTCAAAAACCAAAAACTCATTTCCTTCATCTCTCTACTCGACACAATTTTCCACACAATTATGACA
>SEYY01020532.1:25000-42500 GCA_009176605.1 Armadillidium nasatum | reverse complement strand
ACCATGTTTGGAGTAAGACATACGATTCATCATGTTTGAAGTAAGACATATGATTCACTATGCTTGAAGTAAGACATAAGATTCACTACGTTTGAAGTAAGACATATGATTCACTATGTTTAAAATAAGACATATGTATCACTGTTTGAAATTCACCATGTTTGCAGTAAGACATATAATTCACTATGTTTGAAGTAAGACAGATGATTTACAATGCTTGAAGTGAGACATATGATTCACTATGTTTGAACAAAGACATATGATTCACAATGTTTGAAGTTCACTATGTTTAAAGTAAGACAAATGACTCACTATGTTTGGAGTAAGACATACGACTCACTATGTTTAAACTAAGTCATATTATTCACTTTGTTTAAAGTAATACATATGACTCACTATGTTTGAAGTAAGACATATGATTCACTATATTTGAAGTAAGACATATGATTCACTATGTTTGAAGCAAGACAGATGATTTACAATGCTTGAAGTAAGACATATGATTCACTATGTTTAAAATAAGACATATGTATCACTATGTTTGAAATAAGACATATGATTCACTATGTTTGAAGTATAATCACATATGATTCATATGATTCACTATGTTTGAAGTAAGACATGATTCACTATATTTGAAGCAATTTGTTTCTGTTTCATCACTTTAGCAAGGCTTTAGAACTGTAAAATTACTAAAGTAATTAATATTAAATACGTTATTGAATTGGTAAGTTATAATTTATTGAGGAATAGAAGTCCTTCACTCCTAAAAATACTTTAATAGAATGTTTCTATTCATTCTTTTTTAAATAATTCCTCTAATCTCTAAATCTCTGCATTATACCACCATGCTTTTTATCACCATTAACACAACCCTTTTTATTATCTGTAAAATTCCATTTTTCATTAAATACTCTTTATTCTTATCTCTCATTGATAAAAGTCGAGTTTTAGAGCCTGATAAATACGAAAGGTCACAATTTTGACCATTTTTAAGTAAAAATTTCCTTTCCAATGGTTGGTACTATCATTTAACATTAAAATTTCAATTAGAAGATTTGCTTTTAAGTTGTGGAAGTTTAACATTATTTATAATAATTTCAACCTATGTTAAAAATTAGATATTGACAGTTTAAAATATCGATTTATTTTTGCAGTTTTGTAATAATAATAATAATAATAATAATAATAATAATAATAATAATAATAATAATAATAATAATAATAATAATAATAATAATAATAATAATAATAATAATAATAATAATAATAATAATAATATATATATATATATATATATATATATATATATATATATATATATATATATATATATATATATATATAATATATATATATATATATATATATATATATATATATATATATATATATATATATATATATATATTATATATATATATATATATATATATATATATATATATATATATATATATATATATATATATATATATATATATATATATATATATATATATATATATATATATATATATATTATATATATATATACCTGTAATGTTTTAGTAAAAAATTTAAATTTTAACAATTACAATAACATAAAAATTTACACATTAACTTAAAAAAACAACATAAACATATAGTTTGTCAATTTTCCTATCTTGTAATAATGGACAAGAAAAAAAAATGCTTTTCTAACTAATAATTTTAAAATATTCAAAATCACAACGTAAAACAAAAATATATACCAACGCTTTTAAAATCATTTTGATTACTGGATTTGTCTTTCTCCCCTTAGTGCGAAGAAATATTTGATAAAAATGCCTACCGTAAGAGGCAACCAACAGAAAAGCAGTGATCGATTAGCGGTGGTCGTCGTTAAGGGCAACAAAGGTACACTAAAAAACGAAATCGTTATTCAGGAATTCAATGTCGAAAAGTTTCTTGCTGCACTTCTTATAAATTTATGAATTTTACTAACACGGCAATTAAGAATGGTTTATCATAAGGAAATATGTCGTCGTTAAGGGCAACAAAGGTACACTAAAAAACGAAATCGTTATTCAGGAATTCAATGTCGAAAAGTTTCTTGCTGCACTTCTTATAAATTTATGAATTTTACTAACACGGCAATTAAGAATGGTTTATCATAAGGAAATATTACTTCTATATATATATATATATATATATATATATATATATATATATATATATATATATATATATATATATAATATATATATATATATATATATATATATATATATATATATATATATATATATATATATATATATATATATATATATATATATATATATATATATATATATATATATATATATATATATATATATATATATATATATATATATATATATATATATATATATATATATATATATATATATATATATATATATATATATATATATATATATATATATATATATATATATATATATATATATATCCTCCGGTGGGCAAAGGCTGGAGGCCTACCAAATTCCACCGGAATTGGGGAAAATCTTATCTCGGTCGAAGGAGGCCGACGGCGTTTGAAAGTATGCAAGTCAAAGAAAGTTGGGAAAATAGATAAAGAGAGCGTATTCCAGACTTTACCAGTAGAGTATATATAAGATTGAGTAAAGCTGTTAAGTCTGGGGTCTGAGAGCTGGATAGAGAAAGGATGAGACTGTGTAGAAAGGCGTTTTGCACGACCTTTTGTCAATGGAGGTGTGCGACAAGAGAGTTCAGAAGAGCAGTGTCCTTTGTAATAGCAATAGTAAAGAGAGTGAGTGAAGCAACAATTCGATGGACAGAAAGAGATTGGAGAGAGTTAGTAAGAACAGGAGAGCTGATGAGACGAAAAGTCTAGACTCCATCTTCTCAAGGAGAGCTGTAAGAGTGGAACCACCCCAGATGTGTGAAGCATACTCCATACATGGGCGAACAACACCCCTATAGAGAGCAAGCAACTAAGCAACTGGAGTGGCGTGAAGTAATTATGTAGGCGCCTCAGAACACTTAACCTCTTAGAATCTTATTTAGAAACAGAAGTAATGTAATCTTTCCAAGAAAGATCACGAGAAAAGGATACGCCGAGAATATTAAGAACAAATGAAGGTTTGAGTTGTGTGTTTTCGAAGAAGACATTATAGTTGTGTGAAAGATTGTGTTGAGTGGAGAGATGGAGAAACTGGGTTTTTGAAGCATTGAAAACAACCATATTTTCTCTGCCAGAGTACGTGAAAGATCAGAGGTTAGTTGCTCTAAGGCTACCCTTCTCAGTCGAGTCTATCAACTGCTGTTGGGAGAAGCGTCTTTCAAACTAGAAGGAGTAATGAAGGGTGGAGTCATCAGCATAGGAGTGGATAGGAGGTGAAATAATAGAGAGAAGGTCATTAATGAAAAACAGAAATAGTGTTGGGGATAGGACAGAACCCTGAGGAACACCACTATTGATAGATTTAAAGGAAAATCGGTGGCCGTCTACAACAGCTGCTATAGAACGACCAGAAAGGAAATTAGAGCGACCACAGAGAGAAAGATAGATACCGAAAGAGGGAAGTTTGGAAATCAAAGATTTATGCCAGATTCTATCGAATGCTTCCGATATTTCCAGCGCCACAGCAAAGGATTCACCAAAATGCCAAAGAGCAGATGACCAAGAGTCAGAGAGATGGGAAAGAAGGTCACCAGTAGAGCGTTTCTTATGAAAGCCAAACTGGCGATCAGAGATAAGATGAAAAGAATTGAGATGCTTCCAAATCTTCCTGTTAAGGATAGATTCGACAATTCAGAGAGAACGGACGTCAAAGAAATGGAACGGTATTTGAAGAAGGGTCCCCCTTCTTCGGCACAGGCTAAATGACCTCACTTTTCCAGCAAGAATGGAAGGTATATTATATATATATATATATATATATATATATATTATATATATATATAATATATATATATATATATATATATATATATATATATATATATATATATATATATCTCTATCGCTATTACAACGGACATTGCTCCCCTGAACTCTCACGTCTCATATCTCCTCCATTGAGAAAGGCTCGTGCGACATTACTTTTTACAAAGTCTCGTCCTTTCTCTGTCCAACTCTCCGACCCCAGACTTAACCGCTATGCTCAATCTTACATGTACTCTACTGGTAAAGTCTGGAACATACTCCCTTTGTCTGTTTTCATAACTTCCTTTGACTTGCCCACTTTTAAACGCCGTGAGTCGGGTCACGTCGGCCATTAGCGACCAGATTCAGAATGTTCCCAAAATCTGGTGTAATTTGGTAGGCCTCCAGCCTTTGCCCACCAGAGGAGACATATATATATATATATATATATATATATATATATATATATATATATATATATATATATATATATATATATATATATATATATATATATATATATATATATATATATATATATATATATATATATATATATATATATATATATATATATATATATATATATATATATATATATATATATCATAATGAGTATATGTGGGAGGTACAAGCAATTTACTAATACAAATACAGCCTATATTTTGTTTCAAAATTTAATTAAATAAATAAGTAATATTATAAATTTAAATTAGTTTATAGTAATTTTTCATTTTCTATAAATAAAAGAGAATTATAATTTAGAGTAACAATTCTAAAAAATTTGTAAATGTGTGAATGCTGAAAGAATTTTTTATTATATTTTCTTTCCTATGAAGTAAATAAAAACAAACCCTTAAAATTATCATTATTTAATTTAACTAAGAATGTTTAGTTTAATCAAACTCTTAATAAGGATTTTAAAATTTTGAATTTCTGAGATAGTTCTTAAAGTATGAATTTCCTAATAATTCAGCAGAATATTTCTAGTTAAGAAATCGTTCAATATATTTATTTAATAGCCTAAAATTTGAAGCGATATTTATTAGATATTAAAACGGACATTGATCTTCTGAACTCTCACGTCGCATACCTCCTCCACTGAGAAGGGCTCGTGAGACACGACTTTCTACACAGTCTCATCCTTTCTCTGTCCAACTCTCCGACCCCAAACTTAACCGCTATGCTCACTCTACTCTACTTAAAGTCTATCTGTTTTTCGAAACTTTTAAACGCCGTGGATCCGGTTACGTCGGCTATTAGCGACCAGATTCAGAATGTTTCCCAACTCTGGTGAAATTTGGTAGGCCTCCGGCCTTTGCCCATTAGAGAAGACTATATATATATATATATATATATATATATATATATATATATATATATATATATATATATATATATATATATATATATATATATATATATATATATATATATATATATATATATATATATATATATATATATATATATATATATATATATATATATATATATATATATAATCTTAGTGTGTATATGTGGGAGGTACAAGCAATTTAATAATACAAATGCAGCCTATATTTTGTTTGAAAATTTGATTATGTTATTAAATAATATTATAAATTTAAATTAGTGTATTGTAATTTTCCATTTTCTTTATACAAAAGAGAATTATATTTTAGGGTAACTATTCTAAAACATTTCTTAATGTGTGAATGCTAAAAGTATTTTTTATTAATATTTATTATCTTTCCTATGAAGTAAGTTTTTTTTTTTTTTTCAGAAACGCCACCGCTCACGGGCAGAGCCCTTTTCATGGAGGGGGCACACACAGAGGAAGAAAGCTCACTCTAACATATCTAACGCACATCCCTCAGGTGGGCACAGACGGAAGCCTTGAAGAGTGGAAGATTAAATGCAGGAGGAAAAATAGATGATGGTAAAGAGTACCACAGAATAGAGGTGGCTGGAAAGAAGGAGGCACCACAACGAGCTAGCCTGGGGTTTCCCACTTCCACACAAAATTGGTGCGAAAGCAGGGCACCCCTTGTGCAACGAGGACGACGCAACGGTGGAGGAATGCGAGAGGTCAATTCCCTCGAGCACCTGCCATTGTAGTACCTATAGAAAAGAGATAGTGCACCAACGTCACCTCGCAGAGATAGAGGGTCAAGAGAGTTTGAAAGTAGGGGACAGTTTATTAATCTTTTAGCTTTAGACTCAACCCTATCCAGAAGAGAGGAGGAGCCGGAGCCCCCCAGATGTGAGAACAGTATTCCATACAAGGGCGAATAAGACCCTTATATATTTGGAGTAACTGTTCAGAAGAAAAAAATTCTCGCAACCTGAACAGAATTCCCAGCTTCTTAGAGGCCGCTTTAGCAACCATTGTGATATGAGGTTTCCAAGACAGTTTGTTGTTTATGTTTAGACCAAGAATGTTAATGTTATTTACAGGTGAGACGGGAGAGCCGTCGAAGAGGATAGGAAAGTTGGGAGGTGTTTTTGAGAGGGAGATGTGAAGAAGTTGAGTTTTTAAAGTAAAATAAAGCCCTTAAATTATCACTACTTAAATTAACTAAGAATATTTAGTTTAATCGAACTCTTAATAAGGATTTGAAAATTTAGAATTACTAAGAAAGTTCTTAAAGTATGAATTTCCTCATGATCCAGCAGAATATTTCTAGTTATAAAATCGTTCAATAAATTTAATAGCCCAGAATTTGAAGAGATATTCAGTAGAAGGAAAATATTGAAGTTATATATATTATATATATATATATATATATATATATATATATATATATATATATATATATATATATATATATATATATATATATATATATATATATATATATATATATATATATATATGATGTTAATGTTGCTTACAGGTGTGATGGGAGAACCGTCGAAGGAGATAGGATACTTGGGAGGTGTTTTTGAGATGGAGTGTTGAGTTGAATTTTTAAAGAGTTGAATTTCAAAAGGTTGAGGAGATCCAACCGGAAATTCTCATCCAGATCTGCAAAAATAAGAGTCAGAAAGTTGAAGACTAGAAGCAACTCGAGAAGCGAAATAGGGTGAAGATATGAAATGAGTAGAGTAATGGAGAGTTTAGTTATCGGCATAAGAGTGAACAGAGTTAGAAGTGGAGGTGAGAAGATCGTTGAAGAAAAGTAAGAATAAAGTTGGAGATAGAACAGAACCCTGAGGAACAACACTCCAATTGATCGAAAAGGTGGAAGAGGTCCTTCCATCGACAAGTGCCGATATGGAATGATCCGTGAGAAAACTAGACATAAGTAAGCAAAGAGAAGGAGAAAACCTTATAGGAGGGACTCTAGAGAGTAGTGATACATGCTATACCCGGTCAGAAGCGTTGGAAATGTCAAACACCACCACAGAAGACTCTCCACAATACCTAAGAACCTATGATCATAAATCAGTAAGATAAGGAAGTATGTCAGAAGTCATACTGATGGTCTGAACGAAAGGGAGTGAGATTCTAGGTGATCCAGGAAATGAGAGTTAAGGAGAGTCAAAGATTTTAGACGGAATACAAGTAAAAGCTATAAGACGATAGTTAGAGGGATCAGGGCTACTACCCTACTTCGGAATCGGCTGAACATATAATCGCTTCCAGCATTGAGGAAAAGTATTAGTATTAAGGTATAGAGAGTAAAGTTGAACGAGGATAGACACCAACTCAGACGCACACTCCTGACCGCTGACCTTCCAGACGTTCATAGTTCTCAGGATCCCATGGACCTGATCCTGTGTAATCACAGGTGATGACATGAAATACCTGAGAAGAGAAGGAGTAGGAGGAAGGAGTCGGAATCTTTTAGGGTTGAATTGAAGGAAAAAAGGAGGCCAAAGAGATTTGCCTTTTATGAAGGAGTTTTAGCAACAGAGCCATCAGATCGAATAAGAAGAGGAAAGGCAGATTTACAGGAGTTATTAGAGATGTTTTTTGGCTGGAGGCCAGAAATATTTGTCAGTAGGAGAACCAAGGAGGCCAGTGCACTTCCTTTTGGTGAAAGCAGACTTGACCCTTAGAATAATATCCCTACAATGATTCCGAGCTAAATGAAAATTAGCAAGGGTGATAGAAGAATTAGAGTACTTCCATGCACAATAAGCACTGTCTCTTTCATGAATTACACGAGAGAAAGTACCATCGAACCATGGGTTTTCAGGAGAAAAAGATTTAGTTGAAGATGGAATGAACCTACTCATTCTGTCGGCTCTTACAGCCCCTTCCTTTTCGGCAGACACAGAAGCATCCTCCTGGACAAAATAGGATTCATTCCAAGGGTAATTATCAAAGAAGCGTGGCAATGCCCCTCAATTGGCCAGATTAAAGTGCCAAAAAGTACGTTTAGGGCATGGTGGAACTGCTGAAGAAAAAGTATCATATCTAAGAGCCATAAGATTGTGGTCAGTTACCAACTGGTGGGAAAATAGTGTATTTATATTTAGAAGGAGTAGTGGTGAAACAAAAGTCAAGAGTTCAAGAACTGGTTAGGATGATCTGGGATGTGTGTGGGTCTCCTAATCAACTGCTCCAGATCGTTGAGAATGCTGAATGATTTGGCCTCCTTCCCACCTCCATCACTATGAGAGGGGCTTAACTATTCAGTGTGGTGTGATTTTAAGCCATAAAACATCGAAATTTGAAGATTTAAGATTTATGAAACGTGTCACAGGAGTGTTAATATTAATATTGGCACAGACTCCACCATTTAGTTGGAAATTGTGAAAAAAGTTGTAGTTAAAGACATTGAAGTTGTTAATGAAAGAATCCTTGTTCAAATGGGACTCAGAAAGAAGCAAAATATTAAGATGAGATTTAGAGAGGTGATATTTTAAGGCCATCTTGGCCAAATATTATCATAAGAAAACCTGAAATTTTAATTTTTATTCATCTTTTTATTTAATTCTACAAACAGTAAATCCCAGCCTTTGCATCCTCTCCACCCTCTCCGAACTCTCCGCCCTCTCCGCCTTCTCCACCCTCTCCATACTCTCCACACTCTCCACCCTCTTCGACTTCTCGACCCCCTTCACCCTCTCCACCCTAATATCTCAGCTACCTTCTGCTTCTCCTTTTCCACAGGACATAATAAAAGTAATAGAGTATTTGTGAAAAATAATAATTATTTTTCTTTAATATCTCTTTCAACCTGATGTAAATGTAACAGTCCAAAGATATAAAAATTTAGAACCTAAAATTCAAGCTTAGAAAAAAAAGAAAGTAGAAATAATTATAGTAAAAATAAAAAAAAATATAGTTAATAATTAAAAATAAATAATATAATTAAATAAATAAAATCCATTAATTAAACGCACAAATTAAAATTATATTATAATTGGTAATTAAAAAAAATTAATTCGAGTTCACTGTCTGCTTCCTATAGTTTATTATTATTATTACTATTTATTATTATGAATTAATTGGTCACACAAAAGCAGGTCAGAAATCAATATTTTTAACTTACATTCCTTCTCTAATGTATATTTTTAATTATATAAAAGAATTAAAAGGTTTTTGATCATCTATATATATATATATATATATATATATATATATATATATATATATATATATATATATATATATATATATATATATATATATATATATATATATATATATATATATATATATATATATATATATATATATATATATATATATATATATATATATATATATATATATATATATATATATATATATATATATATATATATATATATATATATATATATATATATATATATATATATATATATATATATATATATATATATATATATATATATATATATATATATATATATATATATATATATATATATATATATATATATATATATATATATATTCACTTCGTGAAAATGCTTTCAAGTTTTTGGTGCGACGAGCATTTTCCTTCTGGTCTCAAAACTTTTTATCCTAGAGTGTTCTAGGATTTCTAGGATTTTCTTTGAGTAATGCATTTCCAGGAATGTTTTCACCATTTTTTTTGTCACTATTATTTCGTATCATCTGACCTCTCTATTCTCTCTTCTCGAGTTCTTCAAAAGATCGTTGTTTCAAGGCACCTACCTTTCAGATGCCTGATTCTAGAGTTGTTAAAGCAATTACATTACTGGTTCTTGTTCCTAGTCATGCCGCCCAGGAACCATGTGAATAAAATTTTCCTTTGAACCATTCTTTTCACGCACAGACACACGTATATATATATATATATATATATATATATATATATATATATATATATATATATATATATATATATATATATATATATATATATATATATATATATATATATATATATATATATATATATATTTATATAAAGGAATACAATACAATCTGAAGTAGGGAATACAAATCTCAATGAATTTAAAATAGAAAAACAATTTGTGTGACAGACCTTACTGTTTGGGTACATCTAAGAATTAACATAGAGATTGTTTAGGGCCAGAAACCTGGATAGTGAAAGGATGAGACTATGTGCAAAGGGGTTGAACAAACTCTTTTCAAATCTTTAAAGAACTAGTTTTGCATCAAGAGAGATTAGAGAAGAAATGTCTCTTTTGAAAGTGAAAGCTTTAGGTGAGTGATGGACTGTTAAAATTACATTTGAGAAAAGTTAGTTTGAGAGTGAGAATTGATAAGGCGAAAGCTGTAGACTGAACCCAATCTGAAAATGCTGAGTGAGTGGAGCGAACACAGATGTTTGATGCATATTTTAAGCAAAGACGAACAACATCCCTATACGGTATAGCGGGAAGAAATTCTGAAAATGCCCCAAAACAACTACCCTTCCTATACCTTATTTAGTGAGGTACTATATGACTCTTTCAAGAAATATCAGGGAAAAAAATATTTAAAATATTACGGACAAACAAAGGTTTCAATTCTAGGTATTCGAAGGTGTTTTAGTTGTGTTGATTGCTATGACGATTAGATTGTGAAGATAACCTTATTTATACGAAATACGAGAAGGTTCAGATATCAGATGGTTTAAGACCATCCAACTTTTTACTGTTAGGGAGGGCTTATTTCAAAAAAGGAAAAAAAAAAAATAATAAAAAAAAAATAAATAAATAAACCAAATGCCCCCACAATGGAGTTTTATGATCCTGAAAAATTTATTAAAAAGCATAATATTAATCATCTATTCCGCCCCCCCCCCACCTTCCTTCCATGGCCAAAAAAAAAAATCCATAAAGCAAACATTTTATTTCACTACGTAACAGAGAATGCTGAATAATTAATTAGAATAAAAGGATATAAAAATTAAAACATATTGAAGTTGCTCTTAAAAGCAATTGAAGTATTTTTAAATGTTCATCTTTGGATTCAGTTTATTGAGTTCTTTAATAAGAGGAACAACTCTCAATTTTATTGAGTTCTTTAATAAGAAGAACAACTCTCAATCGAGTTTAATTATTTAAAAAGTTTGGTATTGCAAATATTTGGTTCTTTCCCGATTTGCTCTGTAAAAATGATTATGCTTCTAATTTTAATTCTTTTAAAACACTGTAATGGTATATATATATATATATATATATATATATATATATATATATATATATATATATATATATATATATATATATATATATATATATATATATATATATATATATATATATATATATATATATATATATATATATATATATATATATATATATATATATATATATATATATATATATATATATATATATATATATATATATATATATATATATATATATATATATATATATATATATATATATATATAATATATATATATATATATATATATATATATATATATATATATATATATACTATATAGTTTGTGAAATTTTCTAAACTATTTTCTTACCTTTTAAGGTGCAACAGTAAACGTAGCAAAAATTTCGGAAAATTTTGATTTTTCCGTAGAACAAAAACCTTACGAAAGAAAGCTTCCTTTCCCTCCTGACTGGTCAATGCAAGAATTCTCCATCTGTTTTTGGCTTCATCCATTTTCCTTTCTTAAGGCCAACAACATAATGACCTTTACTTCTTCTGTAGACGAGGCCTTTGGAATGGCTTTTTGGTGTGAGTATAAAATTGATTGGGGCATTTGTTATTGTTCAGTAGTTCTTTGAATTACGGGAAATAGGCATAAGAAGATAATATTGATTTTTCAAAAGCTGAAGAATGTTTTAAAGAGTTTGCTTAACCCAATCTCAAGTAACATTCCGACTTTACTTAGTTCATAGTAACCATCAAAGATTAATGAAATATGTATTTTTTAAATACTTTCCTTGCCTCACTTATGTTTTATTATTTATATAATTTTTATTATTTTAAGATAGTAAATGAAGAGAATTTAGTGGCAAAAATATCAGACTGCTCTCCTGCCTTAGCTTCAAAGCCTGAGATTAGGGAATGGTCTCATTACTGTTTTTCTGTCTCGAGTACTGTCATCGTCGTGACCCTCAATGGAAAGAGCCACTCTTCTCAAACATGTGAACTACAAATGTTATTCCAAAAAGATTTAAAATATTTGGTTTTCAGAGTTGGCTGGAACCCACGAATGAAATATCCAATGTTCGGCTTCCTAGCTGACGTTAGACTCTTTTATAGAAGCTTGACCTTAGACGAAACAAAAAATGTATCTAAAATTTCTCCATTTCCATTAGATTTTGTAAACGTTTTGGACGTCTCTAGGGACAAGGGTTCTTTGGTGGAAGTGTTCTCCTCTCCTATAGATTACATTCTTAAAAAATACACTCCTTATGTTCTTTTGTATATCTTAGAGAAAAATAATCATGAAAATGCCCAAAAAATTTGTACAGTTAGAAAAGGTATTTTGCCAGATTTTGAAATTCACGGAAAAGATACCTTAATAAGATTGATATCAGAATTTGAGTTTTATTCTGGTAATTCTATCCTACCGTTCTGGCTACATTCGAAAAATGACACCTCCTGTCAAGTTGGTATTTATAAATCAAAACCAGTAAGCCTAATTCAAACAAACGAGTCGTGCAGCAATAAAAGAGTAAATTATTTTTGTATGATACTTAAAAACGTAACTTTTTCTCTTAAAGGTTTCATGGAAGAGGATATTGTTTTCTATCCAGTTCCCTACAAAATAGGATATTTTGAATCTAGAGATGTCCACCGACTTTACTTGGAAAATGGAGCCTTCCATCTAATGGATGTTACTTCAAATCACGTATTTTATAAAACAGAAGGACTTCAATCAGATACCTCTACTTGGTAGATACATTTGGTTAAAACCACATAACAATAATTTTCAGAAAGAGATGGCCTTCTCAGGCTGTTCCTTTGAAGACTTTACTTGTTCAGATGGTATGTGCATAGATTTCGAGGCCCTCTGTCAATTTCAAGGAGAGTGTAAAGATTTACAGTGATGAATCCGTGTCTCTTTGTGAGGTAGGAATATCTCCAAGATCATTTTACGACGAAAGGCTTCCTCCATCCTCTGTCTCGAATTTCACAACAAGAATCTCAATTCATTTTGAAATACTTAGAATTCCATACCTAAATATAAACGAAAATATTCTCAACCTTTTTGTCAAATGCGCCGTAACTTGGAAGGACATAAGACTAGAATTCAAGTTTTTGAGACAAAATGAGAGTATTGAGGTTGCTAAAAAGCATGCCGACCGATACTGGCAACCAACCTTAATAATAAAGGGAGCAGTTCATGATCACAGTGAGAAATTATCATTTAAAGGAAACCCAGGAAAAGTGAGTGTCAGGCCAGATGGAGAAGGAAAACTGTCAGCAATAGATAGCTATAAAGGTAAATTGCAGAAAAAGATCTTCACATAATACCAGTATATATATATATATATATATATATATATATATATATATATATATATATATATATATATATATATATATATATATATATATATATATATATATATATATATATATATATATATATATATATATATATATATATATATATATATATATATATATATTTCAGTAATGCTGTACTCGGGAAAAGATGTTTTAATTACAAGTCAAAATATGGTTTCTCTTACAATCATTTGTCATGTTGATCTATTCTATTTCCCTTTCGATAAACAGGTTTTTATTTATTTATTTATTTAGGAAGTTTAAAGAAAAATTTAATTAGTAAAAAAAATAATAATAATAATAATAATAATAATAATAATAATAATAATAATAATAATAATAATAATAATAATAATAATAATAATAATAATAATAATAATAATAATAATAATAATAATAATAATAATATAATAATAATAATAATAATAATAATAATAATAATAATAATAATAATAATAATAATATAATAATAATAATATTAATATAATAATAATAATAATAATAATAATAATAATAATAATAATAATAATAATAATAATAATAATAATAATAATAATAATAATAATAATAATAATAATAATTTTTGTAGCTTATTGAAGGTTAAATATTTTTTTTTTGTAGATTTGCCCTTTTAGTCTAGTGTTGGTGAATGAACTTCACTCGAAGTCGGAATGGGATTCAGACTCCTCCATAATAAGTCTCAGTGAAAATGCTAATTTGTCCCTCTATGAAACAGAAGATTTCAGTTATAGTATCAGTCAAAATGAGGTAAGACAACTTGACATTTGTTATTGTAACACTAAATGACAATTGGATACCTTTTTTTTTGTGACACTAAAAAACAACTTGACATATTTTTTGTGACAATAAGAGACAACTTGACACTTCTTTTTTTTTGTGACCCTAAAAAACAACTTTATATATATTTTTTGTGACACTATGAGATAACTTGACAATTGTCTTTTTTTTGTGACACTTAAAAAACAATTTAACATTTGTTTTTCGTGACACTAAGAGACAATTTGACACTTGCTTTTGTTTGTGACAATATAATACAACTTAACATATGTTTTTTGTTACACTAAAAGACAACTTGACATATGTTTTTGTCACACTAAAAGACAACTTGACATATGATTTTTATGACAATAAAATACAAATTCACATATGTTTTTTGTGACATTAAAAGACAATTTGACACTTTTTTTTGTGACACTAAAAGACAACTTAATATATATATATATGTTTTTTTGTAACACTAAGATACAACTTGACACTTGCTTTCTTTTTTGTCACCCTAAAATACAACTTGTCACATGTTTTTTTGTGACATTTAAAAGACAATTTGACACATTTTTTTGTGACTCTGTAAGACAACTTCACACTCTTCTTTTTTGAACACTGAAAAAACATCTTGGCTGTTTTTTTGTGGCACCAAATAACAACTTAACACTTGTCCTTTATGACACTAAAACCCAACTTGACATGACTTTTGTGACACTAAAAAAAAAAAAAAACATGAAATTCTAACTTGAGTTTTCTTGGACTAAAGAAAAAGTAAGACTTAAACCTAAAAGTTTACACGTCTATTTTGTTGATCCTAACCATTGTGTTATTAACACATAAAATAACACATTATAATTAAGCGTTATTTCCATTTTATGCTCATACCATACTTGCATTGTGTGCATTTTAATCTTGTAATAGATATGAGTATATGGTGCGAGCTTAAAATGAATATAACGCTTAAATAACGTGCTATTTTTATGGTAATAACACATTTTTTATGATCGACCAAATAAGCTCGTTTAAGACGCAATAAAACGTTTTAGATTTTATGGACCACACACACACACACATAACATATATATATATATATATATATATATATATATATATATATATATATATATATATATATATATATATATATATATATATTATATATATATATATATATATATATATATATATATATATATATATATATATATATATATATATATATATATATATATATATATATATATATATATATATATATATATATATATATATATATATATATATATATATATATATATATATATATATATATATATATATATATATATATATATATAATATATATATATATATATATATATATATATATATATATATATATATATATATATATATATATATATATATATATATATATATTATATATATATATATATATATATATATATATATATTATATATATATATATATATATATATATATATATATATATATATATATATATATATATATATATATATATATATATATATATATATATATATATATATATATATATATATATATATATATATATATATATATATATATATATATATATATATATATATATATATATATATATATATATATATATATATATATATATATATATATATATATATATATATATATATATATATATATATATATATATATATATCTTCAGGTTACAATGATTTTAATATTTTCCCGAAAATTCGGAGCTTACGTTCTGAACACATTTCTTCCGTGCATTGTTTTAGAAGCGATTGGGCTCATGACCTTCTTTCTACCAATTCATGATTATACAGACAGAGTAACTGTGACGCTTTCATGCTTGATCGTAATGGCGAGTATTTTTAGCCAGGTAAAGGAAGCAAGATTATATTAACTATACTTCAAAACTTAGCTGGACATTCTTTTACTTTAACAAAGATATCGAGATTTTAGATCTCTTGTATTGATATACATGTATATTTAGGGATGTACCGATACCAGTAAAGAGGCCGATACCGATACCAACACCGATACTCTATTTTTTAGGTGCCGATACCGATACCGATACCGATACTACTCTAATTATTATAAGAAATACACAGTAATAAGATAGAACAATTGTGTACTGCTAGGCAACTTAGTCATGTATTTCATATTTGGTTGTGCCCAAGTATATTTTATAAATTAAAATATTATCTTTTAGGAATAATAAATGCAAATATAATACTAATAACTTTTTTATGCTTGTGTTTATTCAAAAAATATTCCATTTCCATTTTCCAGTAAGTATTAACAAAGTTTAGCTACTCGCTTTTATGTTTTAACATGATTACAATTTACAAGAAGATTCTTTAACTAGCTACAATATAAAGAATAAAAATAATGAAAGAAGAGACCTCAATTAATCAGCAGAAAAGACAAAATATAAAAAACGCTATTATTCAAACATGACATAATATACCCCTTTAAGGTAAAGACATCACTTGATAGTCGAATTCAAATACCCTCAAATTATGATGTAAAAATATTAAAGTTTCACTCATATCTGGAGAGAGCCTGTTCTTTTTTGGGAATATATATATATATATATATATATATATATATATATATATATATATATATATATATATATATATATATATATATATATATATATATATATATATATATATATATACTAGGAAAACGAATTATGGGCTAGCTTAAGGAATTCCTTATTAGAACTTTTATATATCGAAACTAGATTTATTTTTTAATCTAAAAGTTTCTCATAATTCTTCACCCAAAAAGTAAGGAGTATCGGAGTATCGGTCAAGTATCAGCCATATTAACCAATACCGATACCCAAAAAATGGCCGATATTGCCGATACCGATACCGATACTATCGGTACATCCCTAATGTGT
>SEYY01020532.1:7500-10000 GCA_009176605.1 Armadillidium nasatum | reverse complement strand
GGGTAAAATCTCGCTGCAAAATAAAAGAAAACTGGTGAGTTACTTCTATCATGTGGAAACAAACTTTTGTACAGTAAAAGATTTGAATTTTTGGTGTTAAGAAGAGAATTGTCTTTGCTAAGCTTCTGTAAAGTGCAGTCAAGGTACAAGTGAAGGTATGTATTCAAGGTACGAGTGGAGGTACATATTCAAGATACAAGTAGGGGCACTTATTCAAGGTATAAGTGAAGGTACGTATTCAAGGTACAAGTGGAGTTACATATTCAAGGTACGAGTGAAGATAAATATTCAAGATATGAGTGATGGTACATAATCAAGGTACGAGTGAAGGTACATATTCAAGGTACAAGTGGAGGTACATATTCAAGGTACGAGTGAAAATAAGTATTCAAGATACGAGTGAAGGTATATATTTAATGCACGAGTGAAGGTATCTATTCAAGGTACGAGTGAAGGTACGAGTTCAACTAAATTCCAGGAAAGAAATATATTGAGAAAATAGTTCTGCTTTAAAGTAACACTGAAGGATGTCAAAGCATATTTATACTCAGTTACTGCAGAACATGTAACAAAATATAAGAAAATACTTCAAAGATATGTTTTACTTCCATGTATCAATAAATAACATTAGGACTTTTGAACATATTTTTGTCGATTATTATAATGTGGAATAAAAAATTTTATTATAAAAAAAAAATTGGATATATAATTTATTAATGTATTAATAATATTAAAAACTTCAGTTCAATTTAAGTTTTAATAAAGAGGTTCGAAATTATATTTTTACTAACTCTTCAAAAGGTTATCGGAAAAAGTAGTTTAATGAATTTAATTCGAACTACTCTTTCGATATATTTCACAATGGCAACAAAGGATATCGGAAAAACAATATGGTTTAAAGTATTATTAATTAACTTGTGAAGTATACAAAAAGAATAGCTCTATTAGGTTATTGTATGTCATTAAAATGTATCGAAAGTATAATTAGATTTTATATAGGCCAATAGGAAGGAACATTAACATAGTTTGATTTCAAAATATTTACCTCTGTAACTGTCAATTATTTTTAACTTTCCTTTTGGATTTCTGGAAGACCCAACACTAATTTCACTTTCGTTGAATGATAACTCAGAGTTTTCACTGTCAGCTTCTTTTATTACTACTTTTGGATACCAATATTTTTCTGCGATCTCTTTAGCCACAACTACACTTGCATTGGGCTTTAGAAATTTAAATCCAAGTCTTTCGTCACTCCAATCTAAAGTGCATAAAAAATATAAGGTCATCATCGAACTTTCCAAATTTATGTCAGCCATCCTTAACAATTCAAATCTGATTGCCACGTTGTTTGAATAAGGTGAAGGGGGAACTGTTGAATCATAATACGAATTAGGAGGTATTCCGACTTCACAAATGGAAAAGGATTCATCCGAAAGGTCATTACATACTCCTACAAATTTGCAAAGATATTGAGAATCAATGCATTCTCCATTTGAACAAGTAAACTCGTTATAGTCGCAGCCTGAAAAAGTCAACTCTTTCGGGATATCATAGTTGCTAGTTTTGTACCATATATGTCTACCAATAAGTTTACCTATCTTGAGTCTTTCTGACACATACAATGTATTGTTTTCAGAAAGATCCTTCAGAATGAAGACTTCGTTTTCGTAGTAAAGTCTGTACTTGGAGTTTGAATCAAACACTCCAATTTCGTTTGGTACAGGATGAAAGTCGGGATTATCATCTTTAAAGCCAATCAAATGGAATCTTACATTTCTATCAATAATGCAAAAATAATTAATTTTAGTTTTAGAACAAGGTTCAACAGATTTACTTATATTTAATTTTTCTACTTCGAAGATTCCTTTTAAGCAAGAAGAATTTTGTTTATTAAGCCAGAATGAATTAAATGTCCTGCCAGATTTTCCTTGAAAATTTGTAATTAACTTGATAACGTTTTGCATTCCGTGAATATCCAGATCGGGCAGAAGCCCACGTCTATATTCACAAACTTTTTCTGCATATTTGTGAGTATTTATTCCAGAAATGTACAGCAAAACAGAAGATGATGGTTCTTCTGTGAGTTCATCACTATCAATTGTGTTAATGACTACAAAACTCCTTTTACTGGATGAAACATTTAATACATTTTGGTAACCGACTGAAGTTTGAAGCACCTTTCGATACATTTAATATTTCCTTATCTTTCAACTTGCTGAAATAAAACCTAAAATCCGCTATCATACCTGAGTATGGAACTACAGTTTGAGAATTTCTTCCTATAGTTATATTAACGTATTGAGAACCTTGGAGTTTTTTGCTGATTCTACAATTGTCTGAAAAATAATGATTTCCGTCGATGTAAACGTCAAGTGAGTTCGATAAAATTAGGCAAAAATTTGTCCATGTTCGAAATTCTGGTCTATTATTCATAGTAAAGTAACAATCAGATGAACTGATTAAAATTGTTTCTTCCATTACTGAAATATATATATATATA